>JABASH010001726.1:0-24081 GCA_019776445.1 Tomocerus maximus | reverse complement strand
GTTGTCACCGTATTGCATAACCATGTCCGTAGAATCATACTGCACGGTATAAGAGGACATGGATAACTCCATTTTTGGGACAACTTTATTTTTTTATTTCTTCATACAACAAAGAAAGAGATGCATTTTTGTCAATTCTCCCTCTCAAAAAAATTTTTAATTTTGAAAATTACAGAACATTTTGGAAGAAAGGGAAGGGCTCCTTACGTGGAAACTCCTTACGTGGAAATTATATGTGGTAAGCGTTTAAAATAATGTCAAGTTTTTACTCCTCAAGGGAGATGAGTAATCAACGTGTGGTCAGCCTGGTCAGTATGGACATTTAAATGGGTCCAGAGTCCAGTCTGAAATCGGAATTTTTCCTTCCCTTCAACTGACTCCAATAATAGTATTATAGTCCTTTTTCTCGATAAGGTCTTTAGTTTGTATTTTGTATCATTGTATCATGATCAAATAAACGCTGATATATCAGCGTCAGCCTTTGTCTTCATTCGTGTATCAAAATGCTAAATATTGCCTTCGCTGAAGCCAAAACTCAAAACTAGGAGGCAAGTTTCAATATTTCTTTAGTTGAATTGAAATTGAAACTGTAAAGATTGAATGTAAAGATCGAATAATGTAAAGATGAATATTGTTACTTCCTTTTCTGTTCCAGTACTTTCACATCACTGAAAACGGATTAAGTGTTCTTTGCATTTTTTTTCAGATGTTTTGACTGGAATATTGTAATTGCACTACTTTAATTGTCATCATACTCATTTATCAACCTCATCAGCTATGAATTTTTGCAAGATACCGGCACGGGGTTTGTTAAAAAGACACCAGTCATTTGTGGGTAGGTAAAAAAGATTACTTGCATTTATTTGTAAACTAGTAAAAAGGGTATATAAATAATAATAATGTGCATTCAAAAAATTTGTAGTAGCTTTACATTACGATTGTCTCGTAGTGTAGTCTCATGTCTCATCATGTCTATCAATGTTGTAGATAATAAAAATAATAATAATATTATAAAAATGGTTTACAGCAGAACTGGTGATCAATCAAGTAAGAAGTTTATCTTTAACACACAACCTTTGCGGTCAAAAAAATTTCCGAAAGTTTCATTTAGGAAATAAACGTGGCACACGGATTTTTAAGAAAATGCGGAACGAGGGTGCTTTTCCAGATATGCCCATTGAAAGTAATTTGCTCTATTCAGTTTTTACGAACTAATTAACTTAATTATTAGTACGCTGAAAAACATTTGCTTCAAAATTTCGTAAATTCTATGAATTCTGAATCAATTTAAACTTTTTAGCTGAGGTAAAGCCTGTCGGTTATTACTACGGTAAAAACTTCATACCAGTACCAGAAATGGTTCCTGAATTTATTGTTCCGGATCTTACAGACTGTCAGGTATGAATTACGCCACTCTGAATTTGGATTTTGAATTGTCGTTATTACTTTATATTAGAATTTAAATGCGACAGAATTTTTAGTTGTATGTAATACAAGCAAAATTAATTTCTGTTCTTAGTTAAAGCCATACGTTTCTTATCGGGCTCCAGATGTGTACCAAACGGAATTTACAACCAAAGACCTATTTGATGCTGTATACAAGCAAAAAATTGAAAATGATTTTGAGTAATATATTATTTTTTTACTCGTTTATTGTACGTTTATTTTTTAATGCTCGAATTACGATAAAACTGTTTTGTGTCATGCAGATCAAAAAAATTGGATAGCGACGGTAAACCTTTGGAACCTAGTCTGGCCGAAAAACTGACTCCAGAGGAAGCTTTTTTTGCTGCAAGAAAAGTAGGAAACGACTTATTTAGCGAAAGAATACCCAAGAGATGGGAATGTCTAGAAAAATCGTTACTAGAAGTAAAACAGCCAAAAGAATGCGAATGAATCAAGTGCTATATATAGTAGTAGTTCTTTATTATCATCTCATCACAGACTATCTTGTAATGTTACTTCTTAAATGGTATCTATCATTATGCAGTTTTACATTTATTGGCTGCGTTGTTTTTTTAAGTAGCTACCAGCAAGTGTGAAACCATTGTTCTTCTATGTAATAATATTATTATGATATTATTAGTAAATCTATACTAAATCAAGGGCTATTGAATGTATCGTACAACTAATTCTAAAACCTCATTTCTGATTTCTAACAAAAGATTAAACCATTTGGTACGTTCGTAATCGTGCCGTTATTTCATTCACAACCTGAGACAGTATTTCATGCTAAACAGGTAATTTAGTTTCTTATTATTCAAACCAAATCAAGAGCGAGTCACACTTAATACATGGTCAATGACCCTTTGTCAATGAAGTGAAAGACCAATGCTTTTATAACTTAAGAATAGAAATGTAACTCAATTTCATTAAAGACTACTTAAAAAACTTAAGACTAACTTAACTACTTAAAACTTTAAAAACTATTCAAATTATAATTGCAAAAATATAACGTTTCCAGGCCTGTTTCAAAATATCAGAATTTCAAAGCCATGATTTTCATCAATACAGAACTCAAAGTGAAATCCAGCTCAAGAGTCACGTATTGATGTACAATTACAATAATATTACAGTTTCAAGACTCAAATTATGTACATATTATGATGCCATTATAAATATTGCATTATACGCATTACTCATCTTCATAATAATATCAGTAGTACTAATATCTGGGATCTATATTAATATTTCGTTAGTTGTTACTAACTTGATATATTACATGTAAATGCTCATGTTGCATATCTATTCATGTCTTGCTAGCGATAATTTTACAGTAGATAATGAAAGTTGTCAATCATTAGCATTTTACTTTTCAATCATTATAAGATTATGCTGGTTATTTACAACTAAAACCTATAATATACAGACTATAGCACTCAACTCAAATAATACCGACACATGCCGACACTAATAATGTTATTATTTATCAATTAATCTTATCAAACATCAGATCAGAATAAACGTTTTATAATCTGTGATCGACAGACTTTCTCCGTCTGCGGACAGAATCTAATTCAAAGCCTGAGATTGACCGTACGTTCTTACATTAGTAAGTTTTTCTAGAATTTCATTTTCATGAATATGTACTATTAATGTATTACTTATTTTTATCTAATACTAAAATCTAATAATCTTCACTCTATTAGCTACGATTTTATATCTACCACAATATAAATTGTATACAATACAATTAACTACAGCTTTACATTAATATTTATGCACTGGTTTGGAGACTCATTTTACACTCGGTTGTGATAATCATCAGTTTCCTCGAATATCTTGTTGTATATATACGCGCTATTGATTTACCTATATGACCTATAAACAACAATTTCATCAATCTACTAACTAATTTTACAAAAATGTCAGCCAGCGACATTGGTTTCATATAATATCTCCACTATTTATAACTGTAAGTACCAAACCTGGCACCCTAGGCTCTCATTTTATACATAACACTTGGTCTCTCTACATGTCGGTCTCGAAAGGAAAGCAGCTTGCAGGTTTTCTCTCAAAGTTAAGCCATTTTCATACCGCTAACCTACATAGGTTATATATTATTACCTATTCCTGTCCACCATATTTCCAAATTTTTTAAATATAAACCTTTATTTCTTCAAACTGGCTACTTTAGTTTGACGTGTACACCAGTAGCAATACGTTTGTAACTTCAGTCTCTGTCATGACCAGGACAGATCTCACACCGTGCTGCAGCAACCAAATAAAGCAACAAACTAACTGAACAAGTTCAAAAACCGTTTTCTATTCTACGTTTTAATAAGGGTGAAAAGTAGCAAACCAGAAGCTTTCTCCTATTTCCAAAGCTTTCTCCTATTTCCAAAGCTAATTCAGTCTTTCACTGTACTTTCACTACTTCTTGATTAGGGATTTTGCATTGTAAAGTTTTGTGGTAAAGGTTTGCAAACATGACGTAAGAGAAACGAATGTTTTGAGACTTTTATTTATTGACACAGAGTAGGCTAGGATCTCTTTAAATGGTCATTTCCTTGAAAAAACGGTCTAAGTCTACAGAGCGACTCAGATGCCATACATAGGACTTTCTCTTTTCCAATGTTAGCTATGCTAACTCCATAACTTTTAACCGAAGGTAAGAAGAAAAAGTATGTTAACTGACTTTTGGATCGCTTTCTACATAATTCTCTATGAGTGAAAAAGTGATCTACATCATCATAATTACCGTAATCGCCCATAACATAAAGAAGGAGAAAGAACCTCTGCATGCTTCTTTTCACACAATATGTGCTGGAGTTAATGATGGTTTGCTAATTTGCATTCTACGACAAAGAATGCCTTGCCACACATTAACTATTTTGTGATTAACACAAAATTAACTGATAATTAATTGCTGATTTGCTAGTCATATTGGCAATAATTGAAACATTACCCCAATTACGCTCAGAAACGCCACTTCGAGAAAGCTTCGATTTTGTGGACATGAACTTAATTAATGGGTGATCGTTGATTAGTTAATAACTAATATAAGACCACACAAACATATCATATAATGAAGCCGACCTCGCAAATATTTAATAGAATAATTGGTGTTTATTTACGTAATTTATATTATTGTAATTATTTTTAATTACGTAATTTGCCGAGTTGTATGTGACGTTTTAAGTAACAAAACAAAAAGTTGTTTGTAGACACCTATTCCATATTGAAAGGTCAAAGGTGAAATCCATGCCATTTTGAAACAATGCTGGAGTTGCCGGAACTAAACTCTACATAAAGCACTGTAGTAAATGAAGCGTAAAGAAAATGCAAATTGAAATAAATGCTAAAGAACCAAAACTCATTATCGAAGTTTCAAATTATTATTGTAATAAATAACCATAGGACATCATGCAATATTATATAATCGACTCTTCTTCGACTAGAACTTCTTCGACACATTGAAAGTATAAAATTAATTATTGGATTAGATAAGTACAGTAACATAAAACAATGCGAAGCAGCATTGCGAAAATTAAATTGCGTCATCACTTTATGTTTGATAGGTTAGGTACTAATTACTAACAAATAAAACAATATCGGCACTTCATGCTCATCGTTCTAAAAATCATTTCTAAAAAATTCCTACAGTTCCTTTTACTTTTCGATACTTTCTGCCGTAAAGTTATCAATATGGCTCATCTGCAATGAATAATAATAATAATTACAACTACAACTACTTGACATTACAAAACAATATCAATTTAACACCAAATAAACTCATTTTTGCGTTAAATAAGCGTGGCTTGCATTCGATTAATCAATACTAAAGCTAAACTAAACAGTATCGCGATCTCATCTAAAGTAAAATAATAAAAATATGTTAAAAGCGACCCTGAGAACACATATTTTCGCACAAATGAATTGCGAATCGTACAAAAAATCAAATTGTTAATTATTTGGGTTTTGGTTTAAATTTTTTTTTATCAATTTCAAAATTTTGTTCTGCCTTAGTCAAGATCATTGTACTTATCTTATAACTGTTAATTATTATTAAGTAACCCAACTGTCAAAATGATTACGTACGATCCGATATACATTTCGAAAACAAATTCAAACTATTTTAACACACCTTAATATTAGTTCAGTGCGAATTTCAATGCGTAGTAAACTAACTTTTCTGTAGTTAACAAAACGGTTGCGCAGTGGTTTTTTCATGGATATGTCAGCGTCGATATGATAATGCAGGTGAATAACATTGTTGTTACATAAATCTACTCCATTATGCTATCTACTTACTACTAAATAAATACATACTACAGAACAAAATATGCCTTACAATCGTCAGTTTTCCTATTGCATTAATGTACCAAAGACGAATGGTACTTCTATATTGTCACATTTGCCTTCAGAAAACATCCATAAATTAATAATAATAAAGCACAAGTTTTGATTCATCTGATTACTTGTGAAATTATATACACTAGGCTTCTTCTACAAAGAAATGAACTATAATATCCACGTAAATGGAAATTCTTATTTCATTTTGAAAACATGAATACAAATGCAATTAATTCATTGATTCAAGTGGATATTCAGTCAGTCTTGAACAGTACTTTAGCACTACCAGTGATTCCTAAGCGAGCCTACGCCATAAAAGAAAAATCTTTTTTATACATTTAAACACCTGACGATTGTTGAGCAATATTATTAATAAATATACTATTATTACGTACTAATTAGACTTAGACTACATCATTAGAGTGATCTACTCCGACACCATCACCAATTCACCAGGTTAATTTCCACTCAAGATCAAACCACTAATTAAATTTAAAATCTGTTGTTCATTTGTAAATATTATTATGTACCATTAATTACCTACAAATACCTATAATACCCATTTTACGCAGAACATTTTCTTACTCCGTAGTTGGATTTGAACTTAAATCTCTGCAGACAGAAGCGTACGGTTATGTAACAAACTTGACGTAGATGACAGGATAGCAGATTGACTGAGTACATTCCTTACAAATGTCGCACTATATATTTAAATACAAATGGAAATTAGTAGCAAGTAGCTCAGGTCGCTGCCTACTATTATTGCTGTATCCAAAATCATTTGGAGACGCTAATTGTACTCTCATAGTACACTACAATGGAAATATATGGCTATTCATTTACTAATAATATATTATAATTCATTTTTAGATCAAAAGTCAACACCTGATAACAGCTTAGAGCATCAGTGAACATTAATAAGGGGGAGAGGAACAGAGTTATATTGTTATTGAAAATACTAAGGAATAACTGATGGAGGTAGACAAGACAGCTTCAACAATTAAGACCCGGATGTATCCATTCTCTCCTGATGTGTAGATTGGGACACGTACGGTGGTGTCGGTGTTTGTTGATCCCACCGAAAAGGGATCGGGGAAGACTGCAACGATTGGAAATGACTCAGATGAAGTAGAGGACTCAGCCTGCTGAGTGAACTATTCGAGTCGGTGAGCTTGCAATCACTCATTGTCACCGGCAAAGTCTGCCACGCTGTGTCGCTTTGTGGCCATGGACTTTGACGAGAGTTGGAGCCTCCAACGCACACATCCTCGTCCTCTTCTTCCTCTTCTTGGTGTGCATGCAGTCGAGACTCCTCCTCGCTGATCGGTCGAAAGACACATGAATCTAATCCGAGTGAAATACCCTGTTGACTACTTTGTCCTGGAAGCGGTGGAAGGACTGGCTGCTGCTGAGCCAATTTGTATGATTGTTGCCTCAATACTGATTTCCGGGAGTTTGCACTTGCGTCTCCAATACTACTCAAATCTACAATTAATTAAAATAACTCTAATTTTACGACAGTCAATCATAGTCAATTGTATGAACTGTCGCCGTAGCGAAAACAAATATATTTTTACGAATAAAATTATAATAATAACTTACCTGGCGGTTCTACCACCCCAGATCTTCTTTGAAGGCGTAGTGCCATTAGTTGTCTATGTAGCTGGGTTGAGGTTGCTGCTCCTTCTCCACTAGTCCACTGAGATCCAATTCCATCTCGTGTCGCCCAACTAGTGTCAGGCAATAGTTTCCATGAGTCAGGCAAACTGGGACGCTTTGCTGGAGAACATAAGAGATTCAAAGGAGGCTCTGGAATCGGAGACTCTCCCACACAAATTTCTTCGTCTGTCATCATTATGCCACTGCTTTCCAAATTGTAGCCTTTCTCTGCCAAAGCAGCAACTCCTCCAGCTCGAGCACCTTCCAATTTGTTTGTAAAGGGACTCATTTTTCGTCCACCGACTAAACCGTCACTAGCTCTTCTTCCTAGTCGAAATTCTGATGGAGATCCTTTAAAAGTCATTGATAATTAAATCCTGAATAATTTATAAAGGTTTACAAGGGAGGATGGAGTACCTGGAGGGTGATTAGGTGGAACCCAAAGACGGTCAGCGGTTAAACAAGGACCAGGAGACAACGGAGTTTCTGGCCCTAAGACGGAAGAACGTCTTTCATCAGACCCACTAGGATTACTAGGAGCTGAACACGACGGAAGTGACGCTGCTAAGCCACCCGGCTCCCAAGCACTATCCCAGCTGCTCAAAGTTGTACCACTGCTGCTCACACTTTCTCGAGGGGAACCCGAAGCCTGTAAAAAATACAGATCCAATTAAATTTCGTCTTGTTTTATTCTGCATTGTATCACGCTTTAATAATCACAGCACTTGGGAATAATTTACAGAGAAATGTTTAACTAGTATTAGCCTACGCTGAAAAAACAAAGAAGACATACTTGTGACAAATCAGAGCTAATTTGAACACTGGACCCCGAGCTTCCCCTGGCAGGCCATTTCCAGTCCGCCCTGGACTTTGCAGCGAAAGAAATACTGGATTGGGTATTAGCAGAACTAACACCAGAGGTACTGTGTCCAACTGTAGCAATCGACCCTCCTAGATCTGGATCCCAGTTACTGTCCATGTCAGCGACACCTTCGTCCACAGAACTGGTTTGAGACGGTCCACAGTGCGGTGTTCTGTTAGCTTTCCAGAAAGCATGTTCTTGACTTGTAGTTGTACCACCTAACATTCATTTTAGTTAAGTTCATAATCCCGTATGAAATCTTGCTGTAGTAGAATAAAAGAGTAAGCTTAGCAAACCTGAACTGGTAGACGTGGATTGCAAAGGCTGCTGAGCTTGAGCTTCCGAACTTGGACCAGGTACCATTTTCCTCATTGCATGCTCTGCGATAGAGCTTGGACGTCTAGGAACCCGTCGACAAGTACTTGAGTCAGTGGATAACATTCGAACAGCACTTACTGGTGGAGTTCCAGTTGAAGAACCTGCAAATCTATGGCTTCCAGGTCTGTGCTGACGGAGTCGTTCGAGGAGAAGAAAATAAATGGCAGCATGATGATCATAGCTTTGCTGGCGAAGAGACTACGGAAATAAACAATTATCTATAAATATTTCAAGATGTTGCAATCATAATTATTAATTTTGAGAATTGCCTTCCATCTCACCTCTCTAGTTCTAGATGAGTCAATACCCAGACTAGCCATGAGGCGTAAAATTTGTTCATTAGGGTCGGTAGGAATGTCAGGTACCAGTCCTGGATCTAAATACTGTTTGTGACTAGGATTGAGTGCAGGAGGATGACCAGGAGCAGGAAGAAGTCGGGGAGGTCCGTCTGCTTGCATCCACCGATGACGCTTTACATGATCTATACTGTAACGTCTCGAAGGATCCTTCACAAGCATTTTCCTTACCAGTGACTCACAATCTACAGATAAATAACATTTTTTACTTTTCATTCAAAATAAATTTATTAATTAACTAAATATAATAAAATAATGTTTCAATTACCTCCACTCATAAAATACGGTACTCTATAACGAGCCGACAACACACGATCACGAAGTGCTGGCAAAGTTGCTGCGTCAAATGGAAGAGCTCCACAAACAAGAACATACAATACGACACCCAGACTCTAAAAGATTACCAAATTCAAATGGTGATTTATTTACATGTCATTTACATGTCAATGCATTTACTTATAAACATTAAGGATAATTTAAAAAAGATGTCCTTTGTCACCCACCCATATATCAACTTCAGGACCAGTATATTGGCGCCCTTCAAAAACCTCAGGAGCCGCGTATGGAGGTGACCCACACCAGGTGGATAATAATGCCTCTTGCGACCACCAAGTACTGAATCCAAAATCTGCTAATTTAACACTTCCTTCCGCATCCAATAATAAATTTTCAGCCTGAAATATAGAAAATATAAGTCAGTGTGTCGTCATTTAATTAAATGACAATCTATATATGTTCACTGTTGTCTATACGTCACCATTAACAATTTTAGCTAAATACCTTTAAGTCTCGATGAACAACTCCTCTTTTATGACAGTAATCAACCGCCGAGACAACTTGCCAGTATAGTCTTCTAGCTGCAGGTTCCGGCAACCTCCCATGACGAGCAATGTGTTCTGCGAAGAAATAAATAACAAAAACAATAAGTAATAATAACAATAAAAGTTAACGTTTTGTAGCTTTTAGGATGCTTACGAACGATAAAGTTATTCAGACGCCCTAATCCATCTTTCTATATACAGGGTGATGTGAGAAATTCAAGTGAAAGCTTCATGTCGTAAAACTATTTTAATATTATTCTGTTTAGTCATGGTGAAAGTGCTTACTACTAAGAATACGTTCCGTAGAGAATTTTCACTAATCCGTCGGGAAAAGTTAGCTTTCCTTTCTCTGTGACACTATTTCAGAATTATCCAAAACTGACTGCTGTGACTCAGGCAAAGTGTTATGTATATCATTACTCCTCATGACATAGCTTTTTATAACAGAAAAGTTTTTATTGGGGTACGTACACATGACATGACAATCCCAACTCAACTAAACGCTTAACGTGAATGAATTTGAAACATTCAATGATTGCTTCATAAACAAAACGCAAGGCAGAATCATCTTTGCAGTTTGCAGAATGCTTTGATTTCCATCATATGAATGTTATATACATATTATATTCATTCTATTATTACTATTACCATGAAAAGGTACTCATGAAAATATTCTTGCCTCACTATTTTATATTTGTGTATATGAAATCAGTAGCATGAGCATAAACATGGATTATAATATTAAGCAGTCAAGTCACTATACAGCTGCTTAGTACGGTTGTATACGGTTAGGGTTAATAGCCCATACTTAGGCATGATACCTATATATATAAAGTTTGTAAAGTTTCTAAGTATATAAATGACGACAGCACATCTGCTGTAGTCGTGCGACAGTGCAGTAAGTAGTAGTATTAAGTGTAGGTCAAAAGTCATAGGTAAAACATAGCATTAGGAATGCTGCTCCGGTTAGAGCAGTAAAGAAAGTTATCAATTTTCACAACGTCAGTAGTGGATGGTAGTGGTAAGCTAACGCCAAGAACTAGAGAGGTAGGCTTGGCGAACGTAATCTGACTTGCCCTATGCACATTCGTAAAACCACCCACCCACACACTTCCAGTTCCAGAGAGAGAAATGTTAGTGCCTAAAGAGTATGTCTCATCGTAAGACAACTCTGAGAAGAGAGAGAGAGCAGTCGGATAGGACATATCATAGGAGACCATGCACTGAAGCCGTGAAGCCACCAAGCATTCTGTGGGCTACACGAGCTCCCTACCTATATATAATATTTCCTATATAAGCCCACACAGATTTTTGCTTCCATCGGATCGATCCGAAAACACTCAACCGCGCACGAATGTGACGAAAATATTTGCGTCATTGGTCTTTTACAATTTACGGATTGTCAGACGCCTCACTCTTTACATGCTCTAGCTCATGTATCTGTAGTTGAGATGTACATTCCTTATACAATTCCTATCCATTTTGCTTCACTTGGACAATTACAGTTACAGTAGAGCCAGAGCTATTGCACACACTCTATAAAGATTTTTTTAGCCTTCAATGCTCAACTTTCCCTTGCCGGAAATTGAACTAATTCCTATGGAATTATAGCGTGTCATCGTATAAATAAATCATTTTACAAGGATTAGTTTCCACGTACGTCTACAAACTACAAATAAATATAAAATGACACTAAAATGTACTCAAATAGAAATACTAGTTCATCTTCATAAAAATACAAAGGATTCACAAGATTCGAACTTAAAAATTAAATCCTTCTCTCTCTTCCCCAGGCAATGCATACAGGGACAGAAGATTACATGACAATACCTACAACGAATTCCTTATTTCGTATTAACAAATTCCTTATGTCAAATTCCGTGCTGCAATTTCCCGTCAAATTGATTACGTACTGTCATTTTTACATTACTAAATTGCTTTCAGAATCTTTATTGCTTTCACTTTAGCTTTTCTTATTCTATAAAGCAAAATTATATGCAGCTAAAAGAACATTCCACATGTATGGAATTTTCAATCCCCAACTATGTAAATAATCTCTCTGTAATTTCAAGCCTCAACGTTATGTTATGTTGCTTTATGACACCTTAACAAATTGCGAACTGAATTGCACATCTAATCTACCCTACCTAACATGCGTCTTATATATAAGAGGGGCCAAAGCCAAAGAACTCGCTTGGGACAGGACTAGGGAAAGGTTTACAAATTCAGAAACCTTGACTTACCAAATATTTCGCCTTGGGGAGCATATTCGGTCACGATGTAAAGCATGTTTTTTGTCTCCATTACCTAAATAATAGGAAACAAACAATATATTATACAATCTCATATTTATTTCTTAATCAGGATCATGTTTAGGACAAGCAACCCTACGGAATACTACCATGCATTTAGCATTTGGGTTTTACATCCCTAATTCCTATCAGGAGGGGATACGAAAATATTTCTGGGGAGTTAACTTATGGGCTCATCTTTGAGTAGCTCAAGTGGAAGTGAAAGAAAAAATTCCCTTAATTCCCCCAGTTGTTTAGAACATTGATTTGACTGCTTTAAGTTTAAGTATGATCAGAATGATCAAATACCCATGTTCGATACTTATACTCAACTGCATTTAGAGGTCATATATTATATAGACATATGCTCCTATCCAAAACGACAGTATTATAAGGATACTACATGAGTGCATATTATTGGGATTTAGGATCTATCAAACATGGCTTTGGAAGGCATTAGGTAGCCATTCTTATGTTTCCCCAAGGATTGCATTGGCAAACATTCTGTTGCTATAAGTCTTCATTTCATTTCTTTCAATAGATGTTTATTGGCATTTACGTATCTATAAATAGTACTAAGCGCCATATCCTAGTTATGCTACAGTACTGTTGTATGTTATAATATCATTATCTCGGACTAAATATCATGGAACAATAAGGAAGTCATTTATTATTAATTGCATACTTGATAAAGCCGGATGATATGAGGATGATGTAGCTTTTTAAGAACACGGACTTCTCTGTAAGCCCTTCGTAGGTCAGCAGCTCCAAGTTGAGTCTTATCAATTATCTTAATGGCAACCTGCAGAAAAGAGTTAGTTAACAATCAACTATTAGTTAGTTAATTTAATAACAAGACCTTCATTTGTCACATTTCTTTTACAAATGACAATATTTCTGAAGCTACAATAAAACTATGCAAGGATAATCAAACGCAAACTATTTAAAACATTCCTCAATGCTTTCTTTTTTGATTTGGACCCTGAATTGCTATTAGTTATATAGACAAAATTAGAATAAAGAATACGCTACAATTCTTTTTGTCAATTTGAAGCTGAATGGTCTCTGTCGAATAAATAAATAATAATAAACCTGACCATAAAGTATAAGCATGAACAAAGCATAAGAAATATTTAAGTTCATGGAAAATATGGAAATTGAATGTTATAACGACATACATCTATAGAGGATATAATAACCTATGTATCAAGTATCAGTTAAATTATGATTAAGTATATTAAAAGATGATACGCACCTCAGTCTTTGTTAGACGATGACGAGCCAGCTTGACAACAGCAAAGTTACCTTTCCCGATAGTTTTTTCGATATCGTAGAAGCCGACACGGATAGGTGCACGTTTGTCACTCATTTTTCTATTTATTGCTTCCTTTGCTTACACGACACTAGCTAATAATGAGCAAATTGACAACTCTACTATTTTAGGATGTCGGATAACACTAAATACACAAATATTTAATTTTTCATTGCTTGGATTTGAAAGCTACAGCATAATAGCTGGCTTATTATCGACTTATGCTCACAATAGAGCTACATCATTATTAGAAACAGCTTAGGACTTGTGAGGTATTCCGCTTCCACTTCAGTACTGTTCAATCGACTGTACCTGTATTGTACAAAATCACCAAGAGCGTTGTAATTTGTATCATTATTACCCATATTGTTAGTTATTTTAACAACGCAATGCACTAATTGCACTTTTGCACTATGTTACTGCGTTCGTTCCACTTTGTGAAATAAAATTTACATTATGTCATACAGTGTTTACAGTTTCGACCAATGAGAACGGGTATATTTATCATAAAATAAACTGTCCACCTCGAGGATGTAAATTCATTTCCGCATAGATAGATAGGTTGTCTTCATTCCAAGCATCATCATTTTAAAACTTCGCTCACAATGCTAACTGTGAACAAAAATAATCACATAATAAGTTTATTATCATGGAGTTCACTTCATTATTGGCATTTTAGTCGTAGAAATCCTTTGCAATGACCATATTATTGTCAAAAAGATTCCTCAACAGTACAAAAAGAGAAAGCAAAATGTGGGAATTACTTTCCCCTGATGCTATATGCAAACATATTGATTATATTAAAACAATTAAATATAAAAATAGGATTCCTGTACGTACCTTCACAAATTAATCTTGCTCAGTTTTGGCTGTTCAAAATTTTTTCTGTCCTGACATTCAGGAAAAGTAGGCAAACTTGAGAAAACCTGAAGTTATCTTTTGATGTGCACAATCTTGAAAAATCAACTGTTGGGAGGAAAACTATTGTTCTGTATGAATGTAATTATCAACCAACCAAAGTCTAATGCCAACAACCATGAAGAGTGGTAATTGGCACAAGGGATTTGTCATGAATAATATTTCGTTTCCCATTAATAGCTATTACGAATTTATAGATATATATAAACAAAGTAAAAATATATACAAAAGAAACTGATGTAAGTATTTAAAAGGTAACAAAATGATCTTCAATCGACGAAATGTATACGTCAATTGTCTTAATAGTCTTAGTAAGCAAAAAACACAACACCATATTTTAAGGCAATAGCAATGCCTTGAAATATTTCACTCAAGTATACATCAATTGGTAATTTGACTTTCTTGACTCCATAATAAACTGAAACCATGAGACAGTTTATTTTGTTTCAGCTTGGCTATTTCAAAAAAACGTGATAAAAATCTTTGTCTAGATGATGACAGAAATATGTAGTTAAAATTGTGTTAGTGAAGACGTGTCTTGACTTAAGTGGGTAAAGTTGTAAAAGTAAACTTATTAGGCATATTAGAATGTTATTTGTAAACATAATCTGCAGACTTTTGAAGGAAAACAAAATGTTGTCAGATAAATAATTCTTATTACCAAAATATTTTCCACGTCCAATTGAAAAGAACCGACTGACTAAGAGCATATATTATAATTGTTCGTCTTCATTATACATCAAATGATATGCAAATTTGCACTTTAAATTCAACTGTAGGTATTAGGTAGGTACTAATTTGGTTTGGACGTAAACCTCGGAAACCTAAAATATAAAGGTGTTCGATGTAATCTGTCAATTTGCATAGTCAATTGTTTTGCATGTCTTTATAGTCGCCAAGAATAGTTGTGTCGATTTTGATATATTTGCGCACAGAACTCATATTCTTTCAATCACCAAAACATAGAATAGTGGCGAGATGATGATGCCTTCGTTTCGTTGTGAATGAATTAAAATTTGAATGAATGGACTATGGAGTGTGTTAATAATATATCCGAATCAAAAAAAACACAACCCTTCCTTCATGGTCACCAAACACTTTCAGCTCGGCTGGAAAGCATTACTTCACAGGTGATGTATTTTCTTGTACAATTTTCAATTATTATTCTCTAACCACAGTAATGACTAGAGTAGTAAACAGCTGCAGCTGATTTCTTCAAGTCATTATCAGCCAAAATCACAGATGAGATAAATGAATTCAGATGGACGAACACCAAAGATTGGACATTGGAATTCTTCAAAGTATTTCAGAGCTTAAACGAAGATGTTGGACTGGACTGATTTTCCAAGCTGATGTACACGGGTGTGATTGTGATTAGATGACTTAGTTGGATGAATAGCTCCGTTTCCTTGTGCTGTATAACGACATTCCTAAAAAAGTAACAATACAACACATCATTATTTTAAAATAACAAAATTAAAATATGAATTACGAAATATTACGGAAGTTATCATCTGAAAGATCGGTCATGTTTAGTATTTTTTATTTTCAATGTTTCAATTACGTAATTTCAATTGTACAAGAATAAGAATCTGACTCGATTTTTCAGGTCAATCTTAGAATTTAGAATAGCATACTAATTAAAAGAGTAAATCAAAAAATAAAATATTGCTAACTTATTCCTCATCAAATCTTGGTAGTTTGCAACTTGACATACAATGTGTACTGGATTGATATAAAATACAAGGAAGATTAAGAAAATGGAAAGGTCTTTACCAATTACCACTACTGACAACCGAACTGATTCATGATTATTAATATTTGTAAAAAACAAAAAAAAGTAAAATGGCAAAATATATTCATCTTTGATCCAAAATTCATTACCAAATTCTGCTAACTTGCTCTGCAATCGAAATCTTTTTTCCATTACCAAGATTGGTGTATTCATATCAATAATAATAATTAAAATTAATACAAATTTGTAGATGGTATAGACCAGAAGAACCACAGTCCGTGTTTAAAGGTCATTCAATAAAGTACGTACGTACTATTATGAAATAGTGCCCAAAGAATGAAATGAATGGATTATTACAGACAGATTATAAAACGATTAAACTTTACCTTGTATCTTTGCGATTGCATAACTCATTGAAAGATAATAATATTGCTCGTCATCGTTGATCTTGTAGAATATGTGTGTAGGTAGTTTCAATCCAGGACCTTGTTCTCTTCTCACTCACACAAATTTCAATAATAAATTTTATTTTCACTGGAAGATGATCTTATTAGTCGTCAGTCAGTCACACACACACTCGTCTATCTAATGCTACTAATCATAATCAATCTGTTGTGTTTAGAGAAGGCAGCAGGCGGTTCCATAATATCGAATACAGAGAAGAAGATTCCTCGTCGTCCTCTCACCGTCTCACCTCTCGCTCTCTCTCTGCTATCCTCTTCCTCATCAATCCAGCTAGAATACAGCTCCTGCTGCAGTCCTTCGTTCAGCTCAAAGAGCTTTGCTGACGCAAAAATTGACGTGCTATGTACGTCATAGCAAGAATAGCAAACTTCAAGACTAAAACCGTTCGACTTAGCCAGAAGAGAGAAGTCCGATTCTGTGACTGAACTGACTCTACCTTAAAATTACCTTTATATATATAAATTTGGCCCACCGAAGAAGTTTACCTAATCTATATATGTATAATGTATGGTCATGGTCTGTTCGTTTACTCATATTATTATTATATATACTACTGACTGTTCTATCCTACTCGTCCCGATATAATATCACCACTTTTTATTTGCCAAGTGTTAAGGGGCAGTTCGCGAATTCCTACACAGGTGCAAGGTCCAAGGTCCAAGCAGCAAGTCATACCGTCATACTATGGTATTATTAGTTCATATTCTAAAGGGCATTGTCGTACATACATAATACATATACCTACTCAATACTCATTGTGAGTAAAGCAAGAGCAAATTAAACTGGAACTTTCACCCACTCCTGTCGCTTTCCTTTTCGCACAATCTTGGACCAATATCTTATACTTCGTTTTCAAGTTGGAGTGGGAAGCGTTGCCCATAATATCATCTTTCGATCTGGAGATAATTAATGCCAATATGAAACACAAAACATTGCCACCGGATTAATTACATAACACTCGCTTTATAATGTATAACGAAAATGTTAAGGGAAAGATACCATGAATGCGCTTGGAGAAAGTTATACAAACTGAGTATCGACGAGTAATGCTTAGAAGGAGCAGCAGTATGGCAAAGACTTCGCACGTATAAAAATAGCCCAAGTATTCAATACATGTGCTACAGTCAAGCACATAATTCCAAACCAAGTAATGATTGCATCTACTTATGTGCACACGGAGGAAGTTTACTTTCTCTTATAAGTGTAACTATGTAACTCCCATGTACACTGTGTTAAACAGTTAACCTCTTCATTTAATTGCCAAAGGAAATCATGGTTATTTGCATCATTTGTCCGGGAAAATGAGTTCTAGCCACCGAAAGTGGTAGCACAAGTCTTTCAGAAAAATATTATCCATAAATCAATTAGTATCTAAAAATGTGGTGTCGCTACTTGTACAAATACCATGTTTTCTATGGCATTGATAAGTGATTTTCAAAAAGAACGAATAATTAACAACAAAGGTTGTACCACTACCACATCAAGTTACTGAATGTTAGAAAGAATCCATTTTCTATATAGGCGGCACTTATTTGACGCTGTATACAACGGCTTTCTCTTTACTCATGTAACCACTCACTAACACTTTCTCTTGACAGCTTTCTCTTCTTTTACCCCTTCAATTTTGCTGACTAAACCTCTGATTGTTGGAACACACCCGCTACAAAGAAGACAGTCAATTAAAATTAGTCAACATGAATTCCAGCACATCGACAGGAATAGGATCTGTGGAGCAGGTTAATAGATGGGGATTTCCCGATTCATTGCTCTTGTGCTAATTAATTTTGGTTTCATTTGGACAAAACCTTACAAAATACATAATAAAATAGAATGAAGGCTTTCATATATTAAAATGCTATAAAATATCAGAAGTTTCGTTTTTAGGAATAACTTTATAAAAGTACAAAAGCTTATCCAAGGACGAGGAGTGAGTCCGTGTACTGGTCTAAAAATATTTTGAGCTATTACAACTGAAAAAGGAAAAATATGTGATTCCGTGATACTGTTTTTTGAAAACAAAATTTTCTATGATTAAGAAACCTTCACGCGCTAATTTTTATCCCAGTATTTTTCACTATTACATATTAGTTTTCCCACGAAATACAATTTCCTGTGTTTTAGAGGCCAAATTAGAACACCATAACTTTCATTAACTAAAATAATAACCAACTAGCCCTTGGAAACTTATGACTTACGATTATGATGGAAAATGACTATGATTCAAGCTTTTTTTGATTTTGAAACTTTCAAATTTTTATCTTTTTACAATACATTATTGTAATTTAGCTCCAACACGTTCACCCAATTTATTTTGTTTAGTTAGGTACTATAAAATTAATTTCCTGTAAATATATTTACCAGACAATCAATTTACAGTACTAAATGAATACACTGAGTTTCCAATACAATATGCACTAAAACAACGGATCAACATTCATTCGTAAATATTCAAAATGTTATATTATAGTTTAATTATTAAACTCACTAAGTGATACCAAGCGTATAAATACGAAGATTCATTGGTAATTACAAGATTGTTTGATTTTTACAAAATTTTAAGATAATCTTTCACCGTTTCCGGCAGTAATTCTAGATGTTACAATACGCACATTTATTTGTAGAATTCGTGTTCCGACTCATCCTTTTTGATGTTATTCTTGTAGCCCTTTTCGAAGTCTTTTGGTAAGACAATGTACCGGTTTTCTCTAACAGCATGCATTCCCGCCTATTAAAATTTATAAATGTTAAAAACTTTATATATTGATAATGTTTAAATGAAAACCAGCTACTTTAAGAATTACAAACGTCAATATTTGGCCTCTAGGAAAAACAAAATAAATTCTCTAACTTTGCTTATAGCCAGAATTGAGTAATAAGAGGACTTTTAAAGTGCATTATATACGTGACACAAATTCAGCTTACAATAGAAAGTTGGCCTAAGGCCTATCATTGACCATTATTTTTTAAAACATTTTGTCTACAAGCCTTATGCGTTATTAACCTCAACAAAACTGCCTGTAACATAAACAGATCATCAAATCAAACATACCTCTTGACATATGGCATTAATGTCGGCTCCAGAAATGCGATCCGGTCTGGCAACATAATCTTCGAGATCAACTTCATCGCTTAAATTCATCTTTGCTGTGATTGTTGTGAATATTAAGCGCTTTTGTCTGCGATCAGGAAGAGGAAACTCGATTTTTCTATCCAAACGGCCTGGACGAAGTAAAGCAGGGTCAAGAGTGTCCGCTCGGTTAGTTGCCATTATAACCTGTAAAAATAAGATGAATCCCCTTAATGAAAGAAATTAACGTCAACAATGGCGAGATTACTCAAATTAAAAGTGTACCTTGACATTTGTGGTTTGGTCGAAACCATCCATCTGATTTAAAAGTTCCAACAAAATTCTCTGAACTTCTCTGTCAGCTCCAGTTTGAGCATCGAACCTTTTGGTTGCAATTGCGTCGATTTCATCAATAAAAATAATTGCTGGAGAATTTTCTTTTGCCAATCTGAATACATCACGAACCATCCGGGGCCCTTCCCCTAAATATTTCTGGACAAACTCGGACCCAACGACACGAATGAAAGCAGCTAATGAGTATATTTACAAACATAAATCAACTTAAGAATTGGAAGGAAGAAATACGATTACACAAAAAGTGGAATAAGAAAAAAAAGTAATAACCTGTTGTGTGATGAGCCACTGCCTTAGCTAACATAGTTTTTCCGCATCCAGGGGGTCCATACCTAAGTAAATACAGTAATTTTATTAATTCCATAATCTTGACTCCAATGATAACAATAACCAAAATCAATCAAACACATTCATCGATTCAATTTCAACTAGTATTTATTTAATATATAATTACATGAGGACTCCTCTAGGTGGATCAATTCCAATTTGCTTATAAAGTTCGTGATGAGTTAGAGGTAATTCGACTGCTTCTCTCATTTCTTGCTTTTGCATGTCCATGCCACCAATGTCCGAGTATGAGACATCCGGTTTTTCATCTACAAAGAAATATAAATCAATTAAATAAATATTCGTATAAGATAGATTTAAATCGCCAACTGCCGAAATTGTTAGAACTAGTTTATCGATAAAAATATGTTTAATAGCTCGTATGAACAATATTCACCAGCTTGAAGCATTGAAATTGACGAATCCGCTTCGGGAGGAAGAACATCGACAAGGGCATTACTGTGCTTGTGTAAAGCTACAGAAGAGGAAGGTCGAAGCAACTCACGATCCAAAGTAGACAAAATTCGAACGTAATAGTTGGAACCTCAAAAGATAATACGAACAGGCAATTATAAAATTATGTCCTCCAATCCAAATTCACTGAAAATTATAATTAGGTAATAAAATCAACCTGTTGTGCTTCCAACAATTCCTGTATTTTGATCAACGGCTTCCAAAAACTGTCCTATTACCAGAGGCACACTCTGAATTCTTTTGACTTCTTCTTGTGCATGAAGGTATTCCTTTTTCAAATTTCTTTGTTCATCTTTTATATAAGATTCTTGAACTTCCAAAAACTCTAGCTGTCTTTGAAGTTTCTAAATTAGGAAAGCACAACAATTGATAATTTTCTTAATTCAGTTACTTTCTTTCAAACGATTCCTCGAAATTAAATTTTCAATAAATAAAATGTCGACACATTTAAAAATTTGTTAAGAAGTAGAAAAGAAACCATTAATCTGTTTTCACTATAATGAATGACAATTGGTATTATTTTCTATCTTACTTTTGACCTAAGATTATACTTTTGAAGCCTTTTATATTTATGAAAAAATCTACAAATAATTAAAAGTCGGTTAAAACCTAAAACAAAATTGCGCATTTTTAGCCGCCCGAGGAAGCGAGCTTATTACGTTTAAGAAGACTTGTAGTCAATATGATGGGCATTTTGGTGATGAGGGCGCCGGGAGAAACGGGTATATGTGTAGTGTAGACTGTAGATAGTATTATTCGACTCGGCACTTGCGGTAAGTATATCTAAGTACCAGCGCAATATACCATTTATAGGTATATTTTTACGGTTTACCCCCAAAATGCCAACACCTTTTTGCCAACACTATAACCTATTCTAATCTAACCTAACCATATATAATTCTGGTGTTGGAAAAACGGTGTTGGCAATTTGGGGCCCTCCCATTTTTACACACCCAAGATGGGTGCGGGGCCCACCCACCAAAAATGACCAGCCTATATACTAACTCCAAATTATCTGAATCGGAAAGGCGTGTAATAAAACTTGCGTGTTTTTAAATGAATTTGAATTTTGTCACAACAGAAAATCTGAGACAGTTATTATTGGGCCATAATAATAACGGTTTGGTTAGAGCCTTGCAAGGTTGCAACTGCAAGTATTAATTAATTTGTTTAGTCCACAACAAAACAAAGGAGGGTACCAGGTATTGAGTTGGAGGTGATAGAGGAGACAAAATTACATATTATAGCCAAAAATCGTACATTGAACGAAGTATACGTTTTCGAGCTAAAAATCGACAAAGATTTCCTTATACATTAGTGGGATAGGCAGACATTAACCATCCATGTGTAAAACATTGAATTGTCTCAATTCCTTAAAATTGCTCCTGAATTTTTCCTAGGCCGTGGCCGTGTGCTGAGGTCAGACCACTTACAAAAACTGTCTTGGCTTTTCCTTTACCTATGATAAAATTTTCAATCAAATCAAAAGGGTAGAAATTTGACTTTTGAATTTCCGCGTGGGGCATGTCTGCCTATCCCACTAATGTATATAAGGAAATCTTTGTCGATTTTTAGCTCGAAAACATATACTTCGTCTAATGTACGATTTTTTGCTATAATATGTAATTTTGTCTCCTCTATCACCTCCTAACTCAATACCCGGTACCCTTCTTTTCTATTCTTGGCTCATTTAAACAGTAAATGTTTATTTTCGGTCCATAGAAATAGTAATTTGTTAATGTTTTAATAAGAACGGCACGGACGGACTGACGGACGGACAGACTATACGATTCAATAAGCTCGCTTCCTCAGGCGAGCTATAGGAAGATTCTGGCATTCTGGCTCAAATAAGTATCCCTCCTTCCTATAGTATTATCTGATATTTTGATTGATAAATTAGATATTTCTGCTTCAGGTAAGAAGCGCAATCAGAATCTCCTCTGATCTGTTTATAATAAAATAAAATGGATTTTTATGGAAAAACAGCAACCTTATACTTGGTGTACAGATCGTCGATATCCAAATCATCATTGTTGCTAACAAAAGGCACATCTTTCGACAACTGCAATTCGTTGCTCACAGTTTCATCCTAGAATCAAGAATTAGCACAAAAACGTTATAGTTTTATTTTTCCTCTGTTATACACTTAACTTTACATAGAATCATCATAGGCATTGATGCAATCTGGGGAACGATTAGGGGTGTTGGTAATTGGTGTCATACATCATGGGTTGTGAACATGAATATTTGACTTATTTTATTAAAAATTAGCTAACAAAATTACAGATCTTCACAACCCATCTACCCGTTTAAAAGATACAAAATCCTTCAAGTTACGTTGTGACAATTTTGGAAAAAATGCAATACCTAAATCCATTTAAAAAAAAAGTTCCTTCAAAAGCCTTCTTATAATATTATTAAGTACCTTCAGCAACTAAAGTTGGATCCTTCACGGCATATTAATAAGGAATTAGGATATTAATACAATAATAATTAATTGTGACGTATTTAAAATAACATTATGTTATTACTTACAGGACTTGGTACTTGGGCTGGGACTACACCAATCTCATCCATTTTCCGAAAGTTAGCTTTGAAAGGGGAATAATACTGTCGAGTTTGGTTATTTTCTTGGATTTATATTTTCCCCTATGGATAAATTATAAATAAGGTGACTTGGTAATGCGGATAAATGAACAAAGATTTTAAAATCCGTACTCCGATTGGTGTCAACTTTCGTATAAATTAAATTCTACAGATGACAGAATGACAGAACATAGACGATAGAGAGAAGAAAACTGTGAGTTGTTGAGTAGTCGGTCGGAGAGTCAGTTCATTACAGTTCATTTCATTTACAAAGATGAGATACTCCGTGATGATGCAGAATTAAACTTTGAAATGTTACGCGCTAATATGGAAGGATTTGTGACAGAAATGCCGCAAGGCAGATATTAGTCCTTCATTTCGTTTTCCTAATAACATGATGAATATTAAATAAACCCACCCAACCCGACGCCCAACTACGACCCGACCCGACCACGGATTTCGCATTATTTTCTAAAGGTCGGTGTTTACGAGTGTGTTTTACCTTAATTTACAAGTTATGTTTCTCGTTGAATTATGTTAACTAATCTTGAATGTAAAACTAAATCTTTGACTATTTATGTAAACTCATAAGGTGACTGACAGCAGTGTAATCGATCATACGACATATTTTGACCAATCAGAATGTAACACGATACTTTTTATGATGTTTGAAGGTGAAG
>JABASH010001725.1:0-24089 GCA_019776445.1 Tomocerus maximus | reverse complement strand
GATTTGTAATTACATGCAAGCTTCCATTACTCGTGACGGAGTACCTTAATTTAATTAACAATTTTCTCATCTGTACTCTACCTACATAGATTTTTGTCCATGTAAAGCCTTTTCGGTCGAAGTCAAAATTCAATGTGAGAATCTGTTAGTAAGCTCTTATTTATTAAGGCATCACTATTTTACTACAGATACGTTTGCTTTGGTTTACGCAGAGGTATTTCAAAACATAATAGGTGTACTAGGCTTGATTAGCAATTAGCTAATTTTAAATGCGTTTTCGTTTCAGTTTTAGTAAAATTAAGTAGTTATGAAAAAAATGGAAAAGTAATAGAAAAATCTATACTAAAATATGACGGATGGACTATATTTGAGTGTAGATGGATAAAGTTCGAAGAAGATGTAGAGGAAGGCGGAAATCGTTGGTCGAAACCCCACGTGGCCACTCTGTCCCTTCATTCACTATTCGAGCTACGAAGTTTATTGCTCAACAACATCGTGATGCTGGACATGGAGGCAGGGTCGCTGGACCAGATAGCCGATTTGATTCTGGACAATATGATCAGTGCCGGTCACCTCATCGAAACGCAACGAGACAAGGTGCGCGAAGCTCTCCTTCGTCGCCACAGACATCTTCACGAAAAGAACAAGAAAGACCACCATCACCACCACCACAACAATTCTTCCAGTAACATGTCACGGCTTCCTATCATTCGTTCTTTGGCCGAAATTGGCAAAAGTCATTCCTCTAGTAAAAGTAAGTCAACTACCTCTGCATTATTTTATCCGAAGCATTTCTAAAACTACCTCGATTGCCTCTAGCACATATCTAATTTAGGAAATTGTAGGTAGTTGTTGTATTTTCAATAACGACTAAAGTCCTGTGGGCGCAAAAAGCAATTTCCGTCAAATCCAAAATTCAACGTAGATGAAATTGTTTGCTTTTCGGTGAAAACTTGCAACTTTGGTAGAAGTTGTTGATGCTCTAAAAATTACTTTGTATGAATACTGCGTGATTAAATACATAGTAAAGCTGTTGCAGCGAATTCTAATTACCTTTCTCATGTAGTAGCTGAAGTTGATTATAAATCTGACAGATATTTGCAACGTTTTATTTATATCTACGTAAACAAGTTGGTATGCATGTTTACAAAGCAAAACTCGTGTTATTGTAGGTAGACTGGATACTGAAATTATGATTAAATATAATACTATTGAAGATGGTATGGTTGAAGTTAAAATGGTCTTGTTGACGTAGGTTTAAGAATATTTTTTTAATTTTGCGTACAAAAATACTTTTTTGTATGTCTGCAAAAAAAGTATGTATGCTGTTTGCAATTGCATTATAATTAATCGCGATCCTGTTCTTTAGTCCATGATTTCCTCTCTTACTATTACGATTACCACCCTTGTGTGTAGGTATCTATGTGATAATAAAGTAATTTACTACTACTGAACTAGCGACAATAACAAATAGAGCTTTCCACATCTTTGTACGTCACTACTGTGCAAAGTTAATATGTAGGCGTGATCGAACAGGCAGAGGGCAAATACTTTGACATTTTGAAATGTTTTCCTCAAACGTGTTTTGTTGAAATGGTTTGCCTCAGGTAGTATTAGCCAAGAATTATAGGAACACAGAAAGATCGATGCAGAGAGGCTGTAAGTGAAGCTGTGCATGAGTGAATAGCAATATTAATAACAAACTGAAGAACAAAGAATCCCTGAATTGTAATTCGTAGCCCTATACCATAAAGCATATGAGTATAGTACGGTACCTACCAGCGTATTTCAATCAGGTAACACTGCAGTAGTAGTGTTGCGATTCTGTGTTGAGGAATGAAGGATGTATGGCAAGGAAAGCATTGGCGTTATGCAATGGATAATTGCATATGATTAACTGTCCCTCCTGCGTCATTACTTTGTTGATCTACATATTCCAATCTGACTTTAGATGTGCCCTTTTAGAACTGCCGATAAAATGAGTTTCACTGCTCGAAAGTGAATCGCACACTTTCCCCCAAGCAAATACTCTTTGACAGTGTCAATGAAAGTGATTTCGATTTATGGAACTCAACATTGTCTACATTTATGCGATTGCTGAACTACACTTCACTGCGCCTGTTATTATATGGAATGTTATTATTTTATGATTTTATTATAAGAATCATGCTATGTACGTAGGTTTTCAGGAAAAGAAAAGCAATAATGGTTCTCGGAATCCAAGTCCAAATGCCAGTTCCCAGGATTTCAAAGGACAATTTCTTTCTGTACCAGGTATTTGAGTACGCTTTAAAATATCTAAAGACGAAAGTCATTATAGCAAGCCAACCTTCGTATTCTAAGGCCTTGTCTTTCCCCATTTTAATCCCATTAATTGGCATGGTATACAAATACCTTTTTATGAAACCTTTCAGCTCCCTAAAAAGCTATTTCTCCAGTACATACATCAGTACACATTCTTTAAATTGCTATATTGAATCTCTTTTTCGGTTGATCGATGAATTTATTTGACAGGACAAATAGACAGAATCAAACTTTGTTTGCGAACTGTAAAGACCACTGTCGACTCAAGTATTTTTTAAACGGACGAGACAATGCAAGCAGACAATGTGCCTCACTAGATAGCTATGTAAATAAACAAGCTGCTTTGCAAGCCTTTGTGTTCTACGGACTTCGTTTGCGAATTTTGAAACTCAAGTTTGCAGACGATGGCTGTAGTTATTATTTATTTTGTAGCTGAAAGAAATGTGGCAATGGTTTGTGAAATTGTTGTTCTGATAGCTCCTTGACAGGCCTTTATTTAAATCCGCACAAGTATCTGTTCCATTATGTTTTAATTATGCATTCGCCATTTGCCAGGGATAAATCTAATTTGCTCTCTCATCGTCAAGCTAAGTGAAAGAAACGAAGGCGGTGGATTTATCTTTATGAGTTCTTTTATGCAATTTAAAATACAGTTCATCTCTTCTCCCGAGTCAAATAAATCGTTTTCAATGAAAGAAAAGGCTGACGCATTAAATAAATCTCTCTTTGCGCAAAAGGAAGTTGCATGCGGAGAAAGACATCGCGTTGTAACTGAAATTTCTGTGCGCTTTGCCTTTCCCTTATGAAGTAATGAAAGTGAATTGGAGCCCGGTTACAATTTGCATTGCAAATGCTTTCCATGTAATTTTTAAATGTACATAAGTATAACCTTAGCGAGCATTTTTGAGTGGATGTAATGTTACGTTTAGTAGTATTTATATCTCCCATGTTGATTGCCAACCTCTTCAAGTTGGATGTTCTCGAATATTCTACGTGACTGCTGCGCGATTCGTGTCAACTTCGTGGTATTACAGTGAGGAGTTCATTTTACAGAATAATATTATGGCTACATATCCTGTAAACAATGTTATGGATTCACACATGCAACTCGCTCGCTCGAGTTACATAAATGTATGAAGCGACAACTTGAGTTTCAACTGAGCCCTTTTATTTTGACGGTAGTGTCATGTCAGCCAAATACATAAACATCTAGATTTAATGTAATTCGTCTAGGAAATGCAAACTAGTAATAATGTAAATAGCCTGATAGTATTTGTTCTTTCTGGGTTAGAAATGGCAAAGTGGTTTTTGAAATGTAATCCGTTTATCTAGTGTCCATGAAGTGTGCACAAATGTTATAAGCAGACGCGAAAGCATACTATTCATGTGATTTATAGGTCCACGTTGGTTGGTGACCTACTCTCGCCGAGTATTTCTGTTATTATTGTGGGTATGCATCTGTACTATGTAGACTCTGTACCCTTTTCTAGTATTCACAGATATATTAATGCCTTGACTGTGTGTTAAATGGTTTTCAAGTTGTTGATGGGTATCGTATCCTAACTCACCGTAACTGTTGGATGTTGGATTTCGCGATGTTTTCATTCAAAGGAATTCGTTATCATCAAGAATATTTTTATGTTATGCGTAGTAAGATTTTTATACGCGCCCACAGGTAAGCAACACGAAACTGAGTTAAAAATAGTTCGGATGCTGTACTCTTGTTTATATACATTAAATGTAACTGTTGGAAGTAACTAATTTCCTGTGGGTGAACTAATGCAGTTAATGTCTCTATTTATTATTATTGTGGTACTTCACTACTAAACTCTACTCGTTGTACTACAACTTGCAGACATTTTTTTTTCTTTTTCAACAGATACAATTTTTGGAAAAAATATTCCCTACAATTATTTCGGAACATTTAGCTATTAGTTATTGACAAAAATAAATATTGACATTCCTCTAGTCTATAGCATGTCACTGAGATGTTATCTATTAATTTGAAGTGCGAACAGTGTATCTTTAGATAGACATTTTTGGGCCAATCGTTGTACAAGCGAATCTCTAATTTACCATCATATAGCTGAAATGTTGAACGATTTTGTGACATAAGTTTAGATTTACTATATAATGTTTTCACGAAGTAGATTTAGTGTAGGATTGAATTAGTTTTATTGTAGCAACATCTATTGTAGTTCATCTATCTTTATTGTAGTAGTAAAGTAGATTAATTACCAATATCTCTTTTGATTCGTGTATGTCAAATACGTAATAGTTTAGTTACTACTGTTAGCTGCAACTCATTGGTGGGCATTTGGATTTTCTTTGGTTTTTTCTTTCTACTGTAGTCGAGGAGTCTGTTTTTAAACCAGAAGAAGTTGAAGTCACTTATTCTTCTTCTTTTGAGCCCCCCAAAATACTTGGCCGATTTCTTTCTCTCCCTGGTAAAATTTTCAGCTCTTTTGCACGTCTACTATTATCAACTCATCTCGTCTGTCTGCCTTAATTTCTGTACGAGTTTCTCTCTAACTTCTAACATTTTAAGAGTTTTGAGTGCCAAAGAATTCTGTCGACTAACACAGAATGACAGCTTCTCTGTCTGATTTCAACTAATTCTGAATTCATTTCTCTTCCCTCACTCCCCTGCTCCACTAAAATATTTCAACATAAGTAAAGATATTTTCTTCTGAAGGAGACTTTCTCCCTAGAACAAGGAGAGCTACGGCTACGACGTCAGAGACGATGTAGCAACTAAATAACCTTACTGTTCAAATCGTTAGTTTATATCAAATCAAAAGCATTTCTTATATGTTTAGTTACATTACAATTACAATAATCATTATTCATGGTCCAAGTTGACAAGTAAACACATTTCTCTCATAATAGGTACACATATGGAAGTTTTGAATTTAAGTTTGGTAATGTTTCCAGGAAGTCGTAGTTTGTGGCATAAGTCAGTTGATTTTCCACAATGCATTCTTCTATGGCGTTGCGTTGGTATGGCTGGTAATTGGATACAAGAAAGAGATGCAAGAAATCGACCGGTGGGCTATATAAATCGATCGATTTTCTTTAAGTAGGCTAAAGGTCTAATAAGTGCCAGCGCTATAGTTCTTTTCACAACTGCCATTTCTTCTCCGTATTTGTATTTCATGACATGACCAATACCAATATTAGAGTCTGCAATTACAGTAAATTCAACTGTTAGCACGGCCATTGAACAGTTCAATTCTTCAAATTGAGGTGATCATTTAGTTGGTGAGCTAAATGATTCAGTAAAGGCCAAGTAGGAAATAAGGAATGCTTTTAATTACATACCAAATAGTATTTAGCCACCTGGATAAGTATTGCAAATGTATTATATATCAGCTTGATATGAATCAAGATTACTATTAGCAATCTTATTATTGCAAAAAGAAAGTTTTGTCATGTATTTTTATGTCATTTCATGTATATTTGCTTCAGGTTAAGTCATGACAAAATATTGAGCTGTTATTATTTATATATTCTACTTGCAGACGTGTTTGAATTCATTTTCTGCAGTGAAATTGCACCTACAACGATATGTAAATTGAGTTGTACTTACTTTTGTTAAGCAGGTGCTTAAAAAGTTGCACGTAGTTTGTCCCTATATATCTTTTGATATAGCATCGTTGTATAAGCTTGTAAGAAAGAAATGACTTTTTGACTACCTATTAGTTTTAGTTAGCACTAAAAATCACTCCTCACATAGAAAAAGACCTAACTAACACTCTTCATGTTTGGGTATGCCCTTTCTTTACTTTGGTCACTGTTATCTATTTACTGTAGTATATTTGTGTTATTTTAAGTACTTTTTATACCTTAGCTTTATTATGCTTTGCTCGATGACATGATTCGAACTTTTATCTTGAACTGTACAAGAAAGTTTAAGTAAGATCATTCCACTATTTCTGTGTGTCTGTCCTGCATGAAATCCAATTTTAAATTATTAAATGCTCTGTACTGATTGCCAATAACTTAGATTGAATCTTTTCTGAAGTACTACAATTTATTCTGAAGCAATTCCCAAGTAGGAAGTAGCAAAGCAATCAACGCTTAGTATCGCTGGTTATGTGTGTTCCATTGTTCCATTCATTCCATGTAGTAGAGCACCCACATCTTTTCACTCCACGTCAAGATGTAACATTTATGAAGTGAGTGTGAGTGTTGTAGTATTCATTAAAAAGTGAAGTGGATCAAATACATTAGTACGCAGTTAGGATAGGAGTTGAGAGTTAGGATAAAATTAGAATTAGGTTGGCTAGCAGCGGTACGGAATAAGGGAAGTCTGTCGGTGTGTGATATCCATACACCGCGTCGTAAACGTAAACTAATAAAATATTTTACTAACTGCCTGCATGCATTTGTTTACCCAAGTATTATTGGGTAAGTCTATATAATCAATAGGAATATTGTGTGAAGGAATTAGTGGGGTCATAGACATCGTATGGTGTAGCACGGATATATGCAATGACCTCTTGGAGTGCAACAAGCTTCGTTGTATGCTGATGCTCGTATTTCTATTTTATTACTAAACATAATGGACAAATATTTGCACAAGTGCAACGTGATTTCACAAACATACGTTACGAAATATGCCAATAAAAGGGCATTAAGCAATGTAAGTTTCTATTTTTAGTATTGTAAATAAAATTATGTAAATTAGGCAAAATACAGATTAAGCATTGTGTCAGTACATGCATGCATAGTAAGCAGAAACACTTTACGTTGTAGTTGTCAGTCTCTGAAATTCGCTGAAATGAGTTTCGCCATTTATTTTCAAGAGAATAGAAAATCGATTGACATAACGAGTCCCTGCAATTATTTTTAGTGGGAAGTATCAAGTCATACTCTAGCGACTTTACTCTGTTCCAATCCACCCACATGCATATTCCCAAAAATGTGCGAGAAAAACTAGTAAAGTGGTATAAATCGGCAGATGTTTGAAGGGATAATAATATTATGGTCATAATCAGAGGATTCCTACACTGTACTACTGCACAATACAAAAATGAGAAATTCAAAACTCAACACGTCACTTGATAGTGGAAATGAATTAGATGTTGTGCATTATGATAACTTGACGATAACAAGGAATAATGTTTTTATTGCTTAGGATGTAGTTAAAACATTCGCTTTGTCCTTGCACCTATTACATAACAATGAGTGTGACACGGCAATTGCATTAGGCCCGTTTGTAAGTATCTCAGTATCATAGATGTAAATGTTAGAAAAAGTGTCACGTTCGTTCACATGCTGTTTATGATTGATTTGCCGTTTAAAGGTGCAATTAGCATAGTTTCTGAAGTTGATGGTTCGGAAGTACTATGAATATTACAGAAGTGAATAGGATGATGTGTATTTCCAAAAGCATTTGCCGAGAATGGAGATTATGTCTGTTTAATATGTAATATATTTAGAACATCTCCTGAAGTACTTAGCGTGTATAATTGAGATCTTGTGGGCAGAAGTATTTTACTCTTTGTAGAAGTTGGTACACACGCTCCTTGGCTACTGTGTACTTGATTGACAGAAATATGAACGAGCATGTTAATTGCTTCATTTATGGATCAATTTTATCCTTTTTTAACGAATTGCATTGCCCCATCGTATCATTTAATGACTGACAATAATAAATTGAATTTTATTAAGTGTGCAAATACTGTTTCATAGTGTACAGTGGTTTATAATAACTAATGATGATTAATATAGATTTGTTACTAAATACCATTGAAGTGGTTTGATTGTGCCGTTGAGTAGACTCACATGAATGCAAGGATTAAAATGTGTGTCTTGTTTAACTTGCTATCTGAATTGGTTGTTTGATATGGAAGTGCAACTCTGCATTAATTAATGTTGTGATTCATTGATGCTACCAACCATTACTGTTATTGCTATCGCCCAATTCCAAAGGCATAATAATTGTCGGTTGGTGATACTGATGCTACTACAGAAAGTACATACAACAACAACTGTACAACAAACTTACATGTAGTCTGAGTACTAATAGTGATAGTAATAAATAACGCTACTACTATACACTGACTGCTACCTAATACTTCGATTTCGATCAAACCAAATGCATACAAAGTACATGAAGTAATTTACTGTAATCGTAAATCGTATTGATCATAATGTGCGTGATGTTTAATAATTAACTCCCCAATCAAACTTTGAATTTATGGAAAAATCCAGAATATAAAACCGTACTGATCTGATTATGCTTATTACTTGGTTGTACCATTTATCATCAATGGATGTTGACGCATTTTAAATGGGTTTTTCCATGAAGCTTAAAGTTGAGCGTTGTTCCTCTGTTTTCTAATTTAAAGATTGTCTTGCTTGACTCTCGTGTGCAACTGTATAGGTTCGTCAAATGTACCTACTGTGGAGAGCAATGGGAGTGGAATGGACAGGAGTCCCAGTGGAGGATCCATTGGCAAGAATCAGAGCGGTACTAATCTCTCGGCCGAGAATGGGGAGTCTCATGATCATAAAGTATGGCTGGGGATTTATTTTCACTTCTTGTAGTTTTCATGCAATCGATTTCCTCAAACTTTTCAGTTTTGTATTTTTTATCCTGCTACTTTGGTATTATTATGCTAACATTGAGAAGAATAAGAAGTATTCCTCAGAAATGTCTTATATGGATGCAAATGCAAAAGAAGAGTTTTCCCGGAGAAAATCTTGGAATATTTTGTGATTTATTTGGGTTTTGTATGGTTGTTTTGTAGGGAAACACGCAGTTCATGAGAAAGATTCCTCAGGGAGCCGAGGCTTCGAATATTCTTGTGGGCGAGGTGGATTTTCTGGAAAAGCCTCTCTCTGCCTTTGTTCGCCTTTCGTCAGCTGTCATGCTCGGCGATTTGACTGAAGTTCCAGTTCCCACGCGCTTCCTCTTCGTCTTGTTAGGACCCATGGTACCAGCCACTTTTTTCCCAACATTTCCTTACCTCTTTAGCTCCATAACAATACTTCTACTTGCTACAAATCTTAGGAGCTTTCTCCAGCTAACTTTCACTATTGAATATTGCAGTGGTATGTATATAGTAGTAGCTATACAGCCTCCGATAGGGATTAGTAGGAGATTATTTGAGAAATGAAATGTCGCGATATTGTTGACAATATTTTTTTTACGAAATTGTCTTTATATCAGAAAGTGGACCAGTTTGGCTTTTCTGTAGAATGTTTTCGAATGTATACTAAATTAACATTGAATTGATTACAAAAATGTAAGAACATGATTAATTATACCGCGACAAGTAGACATTCGTCGAAAAATGCAGGATGCCAATTTTAGATTTCCCCATCAAAGAGTTTAATTAACGTAATGTGTTCTGCTCACACGATCAATTAACGAAGCGTAATGGTATGTATTTAAGTAGGTATAGTCGGAGGTGAAATTGTGGGAGAAAGCAGTAAATAATTTTGTTGGATGTTGATGTTTTCAGGGAGGAATAAGCCGTTACCACGAAGTTGGTCGTGCAATGGCTACGTTAATGTCCGACGAAATTTTCCACGATGTAGCATACAAGGCGAGAAATCGAGGTCATTTGTTAGCAGGCGTTGACGAATTTTTGGACGCGGTGACTGTCCTTCCTCCGGGCGAATGGGATCCCAGCATAAGAATAGAACCTCCAGCTGCGATTCCTTCCCAAGTTAGTTGGATTTGTTGGGCAACAGAAAGATAAAATTACATCTTTCTTTGATTTGGGTTGGTTTGCAGTATGAGTATAGTTTTTGTTCTGTGAATGGACAACTAGGATCCCCGCAAAAGACCCGATGGCCAGCCGATGAAAGAAGGCGATGAAGAGGAAGAAGAAGAGAAGCTGCGAGAGGAGTCCGGGCTGACTCGAACCGGAAGACTTTTTGGTGGACTTATGAATGACATCAAAAGAAAGTCTCCTTGGTACATTTCCGACTTCAAAGATGCATTTTCCACTCAATGCTTGGCCAGCTGGCTCTTTCTCTACTTCGCCTGTCTCACACCTATTATTACATTTGGTGGACTTCTCGGAAAAGCCACGAAGAACAATATGGCAGCTATTGAATCGCTCGTCTCAGGATTTGTTTGCGGAATCGGTTATGGATTCTTCTCTGGACAACCTCTCACCATTCTCGGCTCCACGGGTCCTGTTCTCGTCTTTGAAACCATCCTTGTCGAATTTTGCGAGTAAGCGTGGGAAATTTCTGAAAATTATAATCAAGTTTTAATAATCCCCGGATCATCAGTCTAATAAATATTTTGTCATTTCAGGAGCTACGATTTCAACTACCTCGAATTACGTTTATGGATTGGAATCTGGGTTGCCATCATCTTATTCATCCTCGTTGCTGTTGATGCTAGTGCCTTTGTGTGCTACATCACTCGATTCACAGAAGAGAATTTTGCGACGCTTATTGCATTTATTTTTATGGTTGAAGTGAGACTCTTTTAATTAATCCGATATTTCGGCATTCACAAGTGTATCGTTTAGGTTAGTGGAAGAATTTTAGTTAATTGTAGAGTGGGCGTGCAGTATGTCACAGGCTGTGGGCGAATGAAGAGAAATGAGAATATGCCCAGACATCTGGCAGAGCAGAGAAAGTAAATGTTGTAAATGAGCTGTGGAGGCTGAACGATTAATTAGATTTTTATCGGAAAAGCAACCAGACTCAAATAATAGAAGCACGTTCGTCTATGTACTTTGTCGGCCATCCATATCTATTGTACTAATTAATTGAAAGCTTTCGGATGTGAGACGCTACTTTCTTGAACCTGTATTGCCCACGATAGGAAACACGCTATTCTTTCTAAAGGAAAACTCAGCATTTACGTACATTAAACTACAAGTACATGCATAAACTTTCTTTTTCTCCGAATTATTTTGATGAACTTCCAGAACCAACTTTCTTCATCTAGCAGCTTGTATGGAAAATAAAGGGAAAACAGGGAAATATTTTCTCCTTTGCGCTCATTCTGCGCTTTATCTTTCATGCAATATGCATACGCCTACGATTAAGATGTCGGCTAGAGTGTCTGAAGAACAGATGTGGAAAGGAGAAAGCATTTCGTTTCTGAACAAAAGAAAAATTATATCTTGCACTTTATGGAAGCAGCACTTAATTTATCCTTTACATTCATGTATAAAATACACACCAACTGTAATGGCGTCTGGGATCTATGACGTAGCATAATAAAATCACTATTGTTCATCCGAATTAAGATAACCAACCTTTGACCTGCCTCGGTGCAATGTGGAACTATAAACTGAATATTAACTCTTTGCAGGCTATAAAAAACGTCGGTGAGATTAAAAAGAAGTATCCTATAAACATGCACCCAGACTACAAGGACGGGTATTCTTGTGACTGTCAGCCAAATTCATCTTACGTCTATTATGAAAACACTACTTGGGGAACTGTCAGCTTTGAAGAATGTGAAAAAGCTGTAAGTTGGATTTCTGAAAGTTTTTGTGTGCTATTATTAAAATAAATGACAAAAAATATATAATTTAACTTTTATTTGTTTCTAGTACAATGGTATTTTAGTTGGAGCTGGTTGCAAATACTTTCCAGACGTTTTCCTCATGTCTTGTCTTCTGTTTATTGGAACGTTCATCATCTCCATTACGCTCAAGGACTTCCGAAACTCTTCATTCTTCCCATCGAAGGTTAATTTGGCTACCTAAATTGCAATTTAATTCACACCACTTACGTGAATGTGAATAAGAGGTTTTGTCTTTGGTATCAACAGGTGCGTCAAATTGTGAGCGATTTTGCTGTAATTATTGCCATCATTTCAATGACTGCAATGGACATCGTTATGGGTGTCCGAACACCGAAACTTCAAGTACCTGAGAAATTCCAGCCGACGCTGGAAACCCGTGGATGGTTGATTGCTCCCTTTAAATACAATCCCGGTTGGACTGTTTTCGCTGCACCTGCACCCGCCTTGTTGGCAACAATTCTCATTTTCATGGATCAACAGATCTCAGCTGTCATTATAAATCGAAAAGAACATAAGCTCAAGGTTTGTTTGCTCATCATCCCCATTTCTTGGCTTAGAGCTCTAGGCATTTAATTAATTAGAAGTGCAATGTCAGCTTGGCATTGATATTTCCAAGAACAAAGTCTCAAACTTAAATCTCCTTTGTTTGTTTTTGCAGAAAGGGTGTGGGTATCACTTGGACTTGTTTGTTTTGTCAATTTTAATATTAATTTGTTCGATTTGTGGTATTCCGTGGTTTGTGGCTGCCACTGTACTTTCCGTAAACCATGTCAACTCTTTGAAAATGGAGTCCGAGTCAGCAGCCCCTGGGGAGAAACCTCAGTTTTTGGGAGTCCGAGAGCAACGATTAACACACATTGGCATTTTCGTGATGATAGGCTTATCAGTGTTGATGACGCCTTTGTTGAGAAATATTCCAATGCCAGTTCTATACGGCGTCTTCCTTTACATGGGGTTTGCATCTCTCAAGGGAATGCAATTTTTTGATAGAATTCTCATCATGTTCATGCCCACCAAATACCAACCTGACTACATGTTTCTACGTCAAGTAAGTTGCAATTTACGTATTTTAGCACTATTAAAAGAATTATTTGCAAATGATTTATTTTCCGTTTTTCAGGTTCCTCTTATGCGAGTTCACATGTTCACCCTGATACAGCTGGCTTGTTTGATCATGCTGTGGCTAATAAAGTCTTTTAAACAGACTTCTATTTTGTTTCCTCTCATGGTAAGCCATTTTAAAGAATACTTATTTCCAAGTAATTAAAATTGATGGTCAAAATTGATAAACGTGCCTAATTGATTATTTGTGATGTGTAGTTGGTTGTGATGATAGTGGTTAGAAAACTATTGGATTTCGTGTTCACGCAACGTGAACTAAAGATTTTGGATGACATTATGCCCGAAAGTCATAAAAGAAATCAGGAAGAGGAGATGCGGAAAAAAGAAGAGCTTGAGGAAGCAGAGGTATCATTCTTCAAAGCAATTACTAGACGACTGTTTTCCTAGCTTTTGATACTGTTATGTTCCTGTTGGTAGTATTTTGTGCTTCATGTGCATACTTACTGTATAATAATAACAGAAAGTATTTTTTTATTTTGAATTGTAAATGTTCTCCATGTAAAACAGCCTTCCCTTCTTTCTAATACTGTTATTTGCTTTGGGTACTAATTAATTATTAACAACCTATATTTCTATTACTACTCCAGAATAACATAATCAACCTGTGATATGTTTACTTATTACTTGTAAGTTAGGTACTTGATCATTGACGTACATTTTGATGTTAACTTTGTGTGTCGGTGTTTAGCGTATAAGCGTGTGACTGGCTAGTCTATCTCACTATCTGGTCTTTGTTTCATATTCTTACCTACTAAATTATGGCTTTTATACTTAGTAGAATTTACAAACAACTTTTGCTTCGAACATGTTATCTAGTCTACTATTTCAATGAGATAACTAAGCCAAATCTCTATTATTGTGTATTCATAATTAATGCTAATCTATGTTCTTTGAATGGGTATACTTACGTGTGTTTCCCTGTGACACTTGATTGCGGGATAAGGAGGTTGAGGTGTGTACTAAACGAGTAATATATTAGCTTCCTCTTCTATCTTGCATGACTTTGTGATTAACTTTTCTGTTGGCCAAGTTTTCTTTTCAAACCACATTCAAAATGCATGATTGTTTATTTTTTCTCAAGAATTACGCTTAAGTTATCAATGGTCATTGTTGTATGGGTACTGATATTATTACAATTTCATATCTGTGCACAGTCGGTATTGATACATTAGGTATTACTAGTGATTTATTTCCCATTCGCCTTCTCTGACAATATTTGCTATTTTAACTTACAAATCAAGTTGCACTTAATTTGAGAAACATTCCTCGCCTTCTATTAGTTTGAGCAGTTATCGTTCCGTAGTAGCTACTGACTAGCAGGTCTTCATCAGGAAGCGAATAATATTTTTTGTTTTGGTCCCGTTTTTTGTTCGTATTTACTTACAAGCTCATTCGTTTTTAAAGTCTCATGAACGTTTTGTTTTGTATAATTTCGCTTTGATGTTTTATACGCTGTAGTTTTGAATTCGTCGTTCTCGTCACTTCGTTCATAATATGATCTCGTTTCATTTTGACATTCATTTCAGTTTATGTTTGTTGGTATTTATAATGACTAAAATATTCTGGCCGTCTTTACTATACTAATACGTACATTTAGAGTGACTACTAAAATTTTAGTTGGCTCTTAAAACTTTGGAAATCACAGCTAAAGTTTTCCATTTTCTTGAATTTTGAAGGACCCGAGGAATAAGTTTAACCCGAATTTTGGTGGAAATAATGAAGGCGTAAGTGTGAAATCCATAAAATACTAACAAGTTTTCTTTATTCATTCCGTAATCCATGACCACTACCAAATTAACTAGTATAAGCTGACGTGCACAGCTATGGCTGGCTAAAGCTTTCTTGAGTGTCATAGTATTCTATCTATTTATAATGTTATGTCAAGTGTCATGTCAAATCAATACCAATAACTTTTGTATTGAGTTGACTTGAATTTGTTTTGTACATATTTTAAATTTTAATACCTAATTGTACTGAAGTAAGCAACTCGGTGATTGTTGAGTCAAGTGTCAGCAGTTCACTCACTTACGACAATACACTTAAAGTACAGTAGTAGTGTCAATGTCTATTTGTTTAAATATTTTAATTAACACCACAAATGTAATCTTGTTCCAAGGTCTTTTCTAATGTCGTGTACTCAACTGCTCTTTCAGAAATCTCTTGCAATGGGTGACTCAGGCAATTTGGCTATTCCTTTAGCCAATGGAAACATCATTAAAATTCCAATGGCTTCTGTAAACATTACTGAAGAAATGAACAAAACGAGTTTGTGGAAGACTCTCAACACAGTCAACACAAAGGACTCGCAACCCAAAGATAAAGAGAAAAAGAGTGGCGATAAAAGGTTTCCCTTATTATATAGACATTTTCACACAAATATATATTACCAACATTTTTTAAAAGCCATGTTTTTTCTGGAAATCCATTTCTGCTAAGCACCAATACTTCCTCTATTTGTGGAAGATTGCACATTTTATTAATATGATAGCAAAAATGCTTCTTTTTCTGCCTCGACATTCGACAGTATCGTCGAAATCACAGATACGTGTCTTTCTCTTACTTTTCCAAATAGTTTGCATCTTAATGTCTTATTTGAATTTGTCAATAAATTATTTAGCCTTTCGAGTACAGTTAGAGGTTCTGAGTATTTGGAAGATGACATCCAAGATCAACATGAAGATTGTAGCGTTGAAACTCCAAGCTCCCAGTATCTATTGTAGCGTTGAAACTCCAAGCTCCCAGCATCTATTGTAGATAATGCTTCTGTCACACAAAAACATTTGAGAGAAAGTTATTTTCCCTTGCAAAGTGGTAATTCTGAACTTTTGCCTCAGGAGAAAAGACTTTCTCCAATATAACTTACATAACTTAGTATCTCACTGCGCTGAATTTAAATGGAATGTACATATTTTACAATATATTTACAATTTGGCGAACAATGTCTGCATTCTCAAGATGTTGCAATGTGCATCGGTGGCTATTGAAATGGATTTTCTTAGAAATATGTTTTGAACGTTTGTTGGAATTCGCTGAGATGGCTTGTTTTGAATCTTTGTAAAGGATTTTAACTGATCAATATTATAGCAAAGATAAAAGTGCAAGAAAGCGGGGTACTAAAAAGGATGCGATTAGTGACGAGGAAAAGCGTCGTCTGTCAACGATGTGTGAGGAGGAAGAAGAAGATGGGATAACCATCAAGGTAGAACAAGCCCTTTGACGTCTACCCAAGTCTTAATTCACTTTATATTTAATTGTTACCCATTTACCGTACTACATTTTAGACATTTCTGTTTCGTAGTTTACATTAGCGGTAGTACTTGGTAATTATAATAACGAACTAATTAGTTTAGCCATGTAATCTAGTTCTTATCTGTAGTCTTTAGATTTAGTGAATTGTTTGCAACGCATTTAGTATTGTATTATTGCAAGTTGCAACAAAAACAAAGCTATACTTATATCTACTCACTTTAGTTAAAGTCACACGATTTGAAAACAAACTCCACCTGCTAAAGCTAACGTCATCACAATCACCACACGACACACAGCTTTGCTGCTAAAAACGGGGGTTTGTCAAAACCATTTTTGTAGTTTCAAGTTCAGTTTATGGAAAATGAATTTTAGTATTTAAAAATTACAAAAGCCAAATCCACATCCATATGTACTTAGGCTAAGAATTTTGTATTTTCTCTGGGATATCAGTTTGTATACTTAATGTTTATCTGAGTTTTATTGAAGAACCCCCTTTCAGTCTCAATTGATGAAGAAAACGATTTTAAGAGCATTACTATTATTTACCCCTTGGTTTTCACTACTTTCTCTTTGCTAATTTTCATGCACAACATTGTTTTTGAATTTTGGTATTGCAAAGTTGAGTTGTAGGCACTTATACCACTACTACTTACATAAAAGTATGATTGCCTTGGCTGTAATAATTTGTATTGACATGTTTAGAGGTATTTATTTAGTTTGGTACTATTTTAGTGTGGAGTGATTTCGGCGGAATGTATAACTGTTGTATGTAATTCCAATTTTATTTTACTCAATTTTTCATATTTATGTATTTGTATCGCTAAATTCCTTGATTGCACACACAATGCAAAACATGCCAATTTACAGAAATACACACTACAGCTACAGATCTAAAGAATTCCTCTTATTTGATATGATTTAAATACTTTCGGATACTAAATAGAATATTTTCTTTTTTGACGGTTGCACTATTTTAAGCATTTACATAGGTAATAAAACTAAAAGGTACACAGTAGGTCTGTAGATGGTCTTAAGAAACCACAGTGTGTATGTCTCTAAAGTTCAACTAACCCAACTATAAATATTAATGTCAAAGTAAATGTTGAGAAATAGTAACAAATATTGCAGTATCTCTTACAAATAGTATTTCTGAAAAACATTGACTGGTAACGACGAAATTTAGTGCAAAGCAATACCTCAAGATTGCTGGTATCTGTATTTTAATCCCCTCTGTAATGGTCAAATGATATAGCGTCAAAATATCGTTTTGAAGTAGCATTAAAATTATTGAAGCTCTTGTGGTATTGTTATTTTTGTTAATTAATTGCTACTTGAAATCAAAATTATTTAGAATTGGATGGGGAAAAGTATTTTGTGAAGACCATACTATTTGTAAAATATTAGCAATTGTTGCAAAATGATACAAACTTCATCTACTATTATTAATATAGTATTTATGACTGTTTTGACTTATTTGCAGATCGAATTTAACGTATATATTACAGTAGTTAAATAAGTAAGTAATATAGTAGCTATTTTAACATCACATTTGTTATGTCTCCCGGTAAATTTTGTGTTATTATTCAGCCATGAGTATTGTGGTTCATTAATTGAATCCTCCTTCGTAATTATTGTCGTAAAGTTAATTCCATTGCTGATGACAATGAAATTACTTAACGAAATTCCTAGTACTTAGATTTATTATTTAACTGTATTCTAAAATAGAGTAAGTAAATCTAGTAAATTAAAACGAACTGCTTATTTAATAGGATACCAAGATGAAAGTAACATTAAAGCAAATTATTCTGATTATTAATCATTAATCACATTATTACTTCATATCATTATTTTTTCAGTATTTTAGCACACCATTCTCGGCACTACTTCCGCTATGTTGACATTAATCATTTAACTACTTAATGTAGTTAGCTGGTGAAATTCCAATTCAATGTGCAAAGACGATACTATTAACGGCGCAATGCAATCCACAAGCTTTGCATTATTGTTAGTAATGAGTATAACAGCATGATTGATTAGAATAGATCTAATAAATGTTTTAGTGTTTTAGGACGTAGTGTTGGAAGATTTGATGTCTCACGCAGTAGTGTACGTAACTTGCACGATTCTGCTAATTGGTGTTTTCGTACATTATGTGCCACAACTAGAACTAAACTCAAGATGCCGTAAACTGAACTGTCCATCAAACTAAACGCATTTCCCAAAAGTCTCCGACCAACTGTACTAAACAGTTAATGTTATAATTAGTAGTTACAGTTATGTAAAAATTGCACATTAAATATGAGGACGATAATCAAGGACTCTATCTGAAACATTAACCCTCAGCAGAAACAATTTACAGATGTTGTTAGCTAACATTTTTATATACATGAACTCGCATAACTATAAATTAACAGGATGGGGGATTTATCTTATTTTTTGAGAATTGGTGGTTACTAATCGGTTTTTTCCGTACAAATGTGTGTAGAATTAATCAGAATACACTAAAGTGCTTAACACGTTTTTATTTCTTGTAACTTAGTTCCTGCGTGCTTTGGTGATATATTTGAAATGGATTTTGAATGACTATGCATTTGATGATAATCTTTAGGAATGAAATGGGAAGGAACCATAAAGCAAAGAAAAAGAGCAAAAGCGGATGGGAAGGAAAGTGGGCTGGTACGCGTATTGTAACTTATTTATTGTCGAATAGTTAATTCGTTACCCTCTCTTTGATTTCGTTTGAACTTGGTAAACAGAAACGTGCATGACTCCTACTTATCATAATTGCCGATATTACTAATCCTGAAAAGCACTGTTTCTGTTTTATATTGTTTTAACTTACTTTGCTAACCATTCACACTTCCAGTAGTAGGGCGGATTTCTTATGTGTTACATATTAATTCAATTGTACTACAGCTGTACTTACCTGTTCTTTGATTTGTCACAGTTTACGGTGTCTCGTGTCGCCTTTTCTCCCCTCACCATGAGATAGACGAAATGTCCTCTAACCAGTTACAGCTATTTAGAAATCTATTAGAAAGGCACGCTTACTCTCAGGATGAAACCAATTAATTATGTTTTACTTTTACTAACACCTTTTATAGTGTTCCCTTTCGCTGATTGAAATTGAAATTATGTAGTTAACAGTTCAGTTGACAGTAATTAGAGCTCCTCTGTTTGACAATGCCAATTGTAGTGCTAACTAACATGACCGTATTTTTTATAGAAAAGAAGCAACCTAATGTTTTTAGTGTCTTTACTTAGCCATAAAGATTCGTTTAGTTAGTCAAGAATGAATGGTGCTAATTGATTTACTATGATGTGACCCCTTTTATGTAGATGACGAATTCAAAGCACAAATCCGAAACATCCGTTTAATTCTTCAGAAGGAATCCGTTTCTTCCTGCTGTTTTTCTTACATGTCTCTATTATAAATCTGTATACTCTCAACGTACCAATTAGTCTTGTTTTGTAATGCGTATCTCTGAAAAGGTTGTATCCCTTCCTCATCGTCAGCTTTTGTTGGTTCTGGCTACCACCTTCTTGTCTCTCTGTCGTCTCCGCTGTCTCAATTCAATTGGGTGCAAGAAATCGATAACAAATCCATAAGTATATATACAGATGCATCCTCCTGCTCTCTAATTGCTCTATGCTATACACGATTCTACAAATGTATTCTACTACCTAATCAAAAATATCTATTTACCGTTTTCAGTATAAGTAGAGCATGTACCTAGTAGCATAGTTACGTACTTAGTACTCGTATTAGTACTTCTCCACTTCATAAAACTACTTAATTATTGCATTGCTATTATTATGCTACAAAATGGGCATTTTATTTATTGATCTCTAATATATATGGGATGCTAATGATACTTAGTATGCCAATACCTTCTGCAGTAATCTAAGAACTTAATTTATTTAAGTACATTCTATAGGGTAAAGTAGGGATCTAAAAATTAACCGCAGGATCAAAACGTATATTATTTTGTGTTCCATGTGTAACCAAAAAATGTTCTAATAGCTTATACTATACTAGTCTATGCCTTATCATAGTTTTTATTGTAAATACAACGCATTTCCATTCTTTGATAAATATTTACTTTGGATATGCTTATTGGAGCTATGCTATTGTTAAAATTGTTATAATTTGTTAAAATGCTTTATTAAGCAATGAAATCACTTGCCAAAGGAATTTGAAATCAACTGAAATGGTAAATGTGCAGAGACAGTCCAAGCATTTGGTATTCGTTGTACGCAAATTTGAGTTCTTTAATTCATTACTTTGAAAAGGAAAAAGGTGTGGGCGAAAACTGATCCACTCAAAAACTGGGAGAAACTACAAAACAAAAAGTAGCTTTTAGTTAGCTCTGTGTCAAAAGTGTACTACACAAAAAGTGCACTACATACAAGTGCAGCAAAAAGCAATCTAGTACTTATATAGGTAATGCAGTTTGTGTACACTACACGACTACTGACTACGTACTAGTTACTGAATACGAATAGACTGGCTAGTTGTATTGTATGCAACTGTACTATGTATATAAAACAAAATATAATTAATTAGGTATCTCAGACAAACCACTAATGCAGACAACAAAGTAAACCATTTAATATTAAATCACCTATAGAGGAATTATAACTACGAGTTTAGTGGCAAAGCTTATCGTTAGTGTTCTAGGATTCATTTGCCAATCGCCACGTATGAATAAGCAGATAATTACTTAAGACTAGACTGCTACTACTTATAAATTGTTAATTGTCCAAGTTTCTGCTTCCAAATCAATTAAAAAGCCAGAAGATGTTACTAACTAATTTATGTACGTAGCACACTATACAGTTCAGAGAGACGTTACCAGAGTTTATATTAATATTGTAAAATGCTGTTATATGAACGAAAAAGCATTTAGATTTTAAAATTACGTGTGTAGGCAGATTTGGAATGGAAAATAGAAAATGTTTCATTCATAAAGTACTACAAATATAAATATATAACAGTTAAATAATGATAATTAGGAGAAAGTTAATAGTTGTTAGAAAGACGTGCAGAATCAGAAGGTATTTCAAGTTCTGATTACTCACTTCAAAATACACAGTAACACTGATGTGTATTTTCAATGCAATAAAGTAACAAATAACTGCACACATGATTCAAAGCGAACAAATTAACGTTATAAAGGTATTTGTTTAAACCTTGGTTGTTTACAGTAACTTAAATAATTTCAAATGAAATACATAAGCAGGGAAATAATTCGCAATCATAATCCAAAATATATTAACAATTCTATCTCTTGCTGACCTTATCTACCGAACTTGAACTGCTTAGTAGAAATAAATGCGTTATTATGTGGCACAAACGTAATTGCCCTTTACCCTGCCGCAATGAAGTTTTTGATCCTGACATTCAAAAACTGTAAATTTAATTTACGGTCGGGTTATTGTAAAGATAAAGAAATGTAGTTCAAGTATGTATAGAGTAAATAGTTACTATTACTGCAGTATTGTAATTTAATCCAATGAGCCTGACGAAGACAAAGTATCGTAAAATGGTGTAGCATTACACTTTGTGTGTGTATAACTTGGGAAAAATCATTTTCAATTTTAGATGCGCTTACTGCGAACTCAATTCTTTGATGATTTATAAAAGAAAGCAAAAGTAATTGCTCCAAGTGAAAGTCGGGGTGAAAGCACGACTTCTGCGATTGGAGAGGGATAAGTGAATAACTACATTCATGTGGAAGTAAGTAGGAACACATTTGTATGGTAACATACACATGTAAGTTTCGAATCGACAAATTATTCATCATTAACTTTAATAGAGTTATCCAATGAATACGTACAAGTGAAAGTATTCAGTCAAATGTTATTACTGTTATGGGTAGAAAATTGGCTACTGGTTTAACAAACGTATTTTTAAATTAAAAATAGATTCACAAGTTCGATCTCATGAAATTTACGTTTTATTGCTGGCAGGAATGTCTAGTAAAATTGTGAGAGTAAGCGAATGAAACTTTCTTGAATGCAAAACTGATAAGAAAATAGAAAAGTTTAGACAAGTTACCGGAGCTGATATGGCATTTGCTTGTCAATAGAAGTCTGTTTGAATATGATGTAAATAAATGTATAGTAATAATAATAATCTATTAATTCTGGAGAAAAATGTATTCCAAATGTTCATGAAAAACAAACTAACGGAGTTGTTAGAAATGTAGAAATGTTTCTGTTATATGTATTTAAGAGTTTAAATCAATATAATCAATTATTACGTGAATTACCTACTAATTGAATAAATATGCTAAGCCAGTCCTTTTATTTTAGTAAATAAGGAAGGCGGTGTGTGTAAAGTTGCCCACACTTGATTGTACAATAGTGTAGCAATATACCACTTGTTTTCGTATGATAATATATTCGACTGTATTAGAATGTTACATGAGGTACTGATTGTCAGTACCTTTTACTTATCAAAAAAGGAAGAAAAGATGCCTACTTTGTTTTGCTTGATGATACAGTAGTGTTATTTTCTACGAAATTAAACCTAGCATTCATTTATTAGACGTTAATTCTGAATTGAAGGAGAAATCAAAGTAATTTGTTTAAAAAATGAAAATAAAAAACGCGTGATAAACATAAGTAGTATACTTATAAGCTTCAAAATTAGATTGAGATGATAAATTCAAGTTCGAGGAATTGTTCCGTATAATAATCGTAGTAACGTACTACAGATACAAAGAATACTACACTATACTGTAGACTGTAATGGTTGCAGATTAGCTGATAGGTGATAGCTTAAACTGTTAAAAATATGTAGAGTGCCTACTACATAAATGTAACTTAGGACTCTCATTATTAACAAAAGTAATACAGTCCAATAACGAGGAATGCGTACTGCTGGAAATAATTTAACTTGTCAGCAGAAAAGATGCAGTTATATAATATAGAATGACAATAAATTTAAATAAAAGATAATTGCAGGGACTCATAGAATCAAGGCCATAAAATGTCAATGCTACATTTTCAGAAATTCACACGAAAGTCATTCATTTTTACTATTCATACTAATTTGCAAGTACAACCGGGCAAATAAATCCTTAACCAATGCTGTAGTTTACTCTTTCTTTCAAAAATGACTAATTTTAATTGGAATTTTTATTTAAAACTTTATTTCAGTTGAATTACAATATTTAAATGTGTTTTCCTAGGTACATGTGCTTAGATGCCAAAAATCTGATCCGTCATTTATTTATTCGAATCTAATTGCTATATGTATAGGACAGATGAAAATGATGAAATGGATATCATGAGATATTACGTTGGCAATTTTTGTCCGTTTTTCTTATTCTGAAGAATTTATAGCAAAGTAATTATCTTCAATGATTTATATGCTGTCTTTTCTGCTGACAAGTTAGGTATGATTTGAAACGAACGAACGTACAGTGAGGATGTGCCGAGAAAGTAATGATTTGAAATAGTATACAATTACATTACAAAAATGTTGTGTAGAACTTACTATAGATTCTACAAAACTTACTATTCAATGTAATGTACTATGGACATAATGTGAAAAATTCCAAAAATAAAATAAAATAAAGAAAACTTTAGAAAATCAAATTGTTTTATTTGTCTGTACTCTGTACCCCTCATACAAACACGTTGCTTTTGACTGGCTACCGATGAAATGGATTATCTCATGTTCTTCTTTATCCACGGTAGAAATTGGTCGACGCGTGTATAAACTGAGAAACAAATGTTAGTAATCCGTGAAACAAAGTAAGTATATCAATTACAAAGTTGAGACAGAAAGTATAAAAAAATAACTAACCTCCAGGAAAGCTAAAACAGGAAAGAGAATTCAGTCATTTCACTTTGAATGCGTATAGAATGTTTAAATTAAATGCTTTTC
>JABASH010001724.1:0-24100 GCA_019776445.1 Tomocerus maximus | reverse complement strand
TGGATAAGGATTAGACAGATTTTAGTAGATATGAACTATGAAATACTATGAATATTATAAACAGAAGCAGAGATGTGGTAATAGTGAATTAGTTTCGATGTTGTTAAAGTTTACATCATGTACGTAAATAGAAAACTGTTGGAAATCTGTTTTAATTTTACTTATCGTTAGTTAAGATGTGTACAGTTAATAGTGTTGTCATTTTCCTAGAAATTCGTACTGGTTTTTACAATATTTAGACTTTTACTGTTTAAGTGCAAGGAATACGGAGAAGATGGTCTCAAAGATTATTTGTGTATGACATGCATGAAACGTTGTCAGCTATGTTCAATCTGATAAACATGGAAATGAAGTTAGGAAATTTGTTTCTCTGTGTTTATCTCTAGTAAATTTGACATGACATGGTGTTGAACGAACCATACTGGAGATACTCTCTCCCTGTCAGTGCCCTTTGGAGTGTTATCTATTTGGTGGTGTTGGTGTCGGGACTCATAGGCAACTCTATTGTTGCTCTTGTAATCATTCGCACTAAAAAGTGTGTCACAGACTATTTTCTACTAAATCTCGTTGTGGCGGACTTGCTTGTCCTCGTCTGCTGTCTCCCTGCCACACTTTTGTCAAATCTCATTACACGTACGTTCAACAATCTATTTTTCTAAATAAAATTCAAAATCGGGCATCTTTTCTATCAACTCTACTTTCTCTTTGCTATCTTAAAGAGAAAAGTTGTCATCATGTACCTAAAAGCTCCCTTTTCTATAGCAAATTGATTCTTTAAATTGGAATTTGTAATGATGCTAATTTTGATCAATGTTAATGATTGAATTATATGATACTGATAAATCTGGTCACCACAATTAGATTTATTTCATCATACCACTATACTTACTAACTTCCCATCAATAGATCAAAGATTTTTTTCCCAACGATTGTATTATTCAACTCAATTATTTATGCTCCGTATTTACATTATATTTATACTTGAAATGTCTTCTAAAAACTTCAGTGCTTCATTAACTGTATTTGGTTGCACCGTTGCATAAGATATGGTAAACACTTTTAGAACGATAATGTGGATATGAGTAACTGGAAAATGGTATCTAAAGTGTTTTGTAAATCTTTGAATGCACACAACCCTTTTACGTACTACCACTTACAATTTAATTATTGGTTAGGTAAGCTAATAAAGTAGTTTGCTATTGTAAAAGGATATTTTGGGCAACCTTTACCTAATTTTTGACCTTCTGTCCCATTTCTTAGAGTATGAAATGACTTGCACATAGAGTAGGTACTCTTTTATAGAGAGGGTTATAATTAATTGGATTTCAGCCATACGAAATTATCCTAATTTTATTCATAAGCATAGTAATTAATGGAATAATGATTATAAATTCCGAAACGCTAGGCGAAACAATTTCTGCGTATAGTGAAGTAGCAATGAGTGTGCATGCTGATAAATAGTACCTCATATCGTACCTACCGCAATACATTTTCCTAAGATGCCTATTATACTGTTCATATAAGTATCAGTAAGTATGCAAATTTTGTGAGCATATTAAATCTGGTTATAGTAAGGGTACGATAATCGTAGTAATGTATGCATTCATTATTATTAAAAGGGGTGTGTGGATAGTAAGAGGAAGAAGCTGATTTGGTGGTTGCCCCTGCTCTCAATCGTAGAAACGAGAAAAAATGCATTAGAAGAGACAGAGAGAACCAATAAGCAATAAAATGATCTCAAGCAGTGCACCTAACTGTCACTTGTGATCTGATTAGCAATTAAATTCTTTCTGTCTCTGAGCACATTCAAGCAGTTTTAAAATCTAAGTAGGTATATAAAGCAATTAGACGGGAAAGCATATTAGCAGTTAGGAACTTGACTCGCAGAAAATACGGGAATTGTTGAAAGTACAAAGTGGGTAGATTAAGTAGTAGGAGTGCGAGTGTTGTAGTAAGTAGTGGCTGTCCAGGGCCAACCATGCCAAATTGGAGCGATTCCAATGCGAGCTGTCTTGTTGTCTGTTGTGCTCTTTTGTCTTGTCTTCTTTAATAATTTTCCTCTGATAGGACGTCTATAGTACGTTAAGTCATGTACGATTGTCTTTACTATCTTCTGCTTACTTATACATACGTCCTTTTGACTTGAGTACCTATAGTCCTTATCCCAGATATAAATACGTGATACACCGATCCGTTGATACTTGGTACTCGCCCTCGCACTCGTAAATATCACTTGCTAACTTCCTACTACTTTAAGGCTAGATATAGAACATGAAGGCAATTTTAACCAACAGTACCTACATATATGTTATTCTACAAAATACTTGCCCCCACCCCTCAATATTTCATTTCATCATTTTCTTACTTCGGAGTTAGATAGAGATAGTGGATTTCTTTACATTACAAGTATTTGTCAATTTATAGAATGCAATTTTAATGTAGTCATAAAAAGTGCCCTTTAAGATAATTGAATGGAAAACTATCCCAATAAAACTATAACTTAGAGTTTCCCGATAAATGCCATTAACCTGACATAAATATAGCCATTTGTATAAAAATACACCTTGTTTAAAACTACTAAAAGTGGTTGTACTAAGTTTGTCATAGTCCATAGTGCTCATCCAGGCATTAAAGACCAAATCATATAAAATTTGAGCAATTCATATTACTAATGAAACTAATGATTAGTTCGGTGCTACGGTGCAGATGCATATATTGTGAAATAAATGCAGTTAAACAAGTTATAAAGAGGTGGAAATATAAATAGTAGTAAGTACTGCTATTTATGGACATAATATTATTAGCTAGTGCTTATTATTGTTCACCTATATCTGTAGCATATAACATTGCTTAGAGATCGGTAGGTATTTAATCTACTTTTTGGCACGTGATATGTGCCCACATGCATTTGTACATACATAATAGGTCGTAATAATATATTTCAGCACAGCGTATTTGTTGTAGTTGTCCTTTTCAGTAATGTTCTGCATTGAAGAGTACAGTAAGTACATGCTGGGTAGATTGGGGATAATGGAAAATGCTCTTAGGTCATAGTCGCACAGAGTCTTAGGTCATAGCACGTACATAATAAGAATGCTGTACTTATATAATGGAAGGTCGTAATCAATTGTACTTTTGCAGTGTAATGGGGCACCTTTCCCTCGTGGAATGGACTCCACTTCTTCTTGCAAAAAGCATTTGGTTTCACTTGACTTGCCTAAAGACCAAAGTTGTAAAAGATAGTGTGCAAAAGGTTGAAGATCGGCAACCTGACCTATTATCCACTTGACATGTCCGAAATCTCGTAGGTTTACCTATATAGTACATGCACTTTTGTATTCCCCATCTCACTATCACTACTGCCACTCACTGCATGTACATATACGTAGTATTAACACTATGCTGATAGTAAATAGTATATCGCAGTAAAAGTCCGATAATCATCTAACTGCTTGCGAGACTTCTTTTGTAAAACAAAGATTTTTTGTGTTCCCCTTAAAAGGACACGATTTGGAACACATTTCAATTAAAATGCAAAATATAGAAATTCCAAATAGGCTGTATTCAATTACTCACACTAACATTGTCTAATGCCGTAGATTACATATCATGAAGATCTAGACAGGTGAGACAGATAGTTAAATATTTATGAGTTTAATTGAAATTAAGCATTATGTATTGCCACAGGTTGTATTACATATATTGATAAGGTGATTTGCAGCACTGCAGCAGATCCCATTAGTTTACTGTTAGCTAGCATATGTAAATATCTACATGTACTGGATGTTCGTCTGATTTCACTTGCATTATTAGGTGTACATGAACACGAAGAAAAGCGTTAAAACAAATAAGACAATAATGTATGAACTTAATGTATCTACTTGTTTGATCAGTTATATTTGTATTTTCGGAAGTAAATAAATAAACTTGGCATTTTATTATTAATTTGTGCTTTGAAAAAATTACTAAATTTTTACCAAAATGAAAAAGCCGCTAGTGTACCAACCAAATTAGTGTGTACAATAATGTTTTATAAAATACGATGAGTAAAATTACGAACAGAGACAACAGAAAATGTTGTTCACACTTTTTGATCCCTTTTTAGCAATACATAATAACATTCACAAAACTTTTGTGCGAGTTAATTAAACATACATTAAACAAGGAACCCACGCATAACTGCAATAAATTGAATTTACTATGATAATTCGTGTGCAAGTTGTAAAAAGGTGTTATTCTAGTTGTGTACCCAGAAGGGCCAATTTGCAGTCCCTTATCTGTCTATCTTCATATGATTTAGTTGAACTATAAATATTACAGCCTATAATTGCCATTTACTACTTTTTAAGTCGTATTACACGTTTTCGTACTTTGACAAAACTAATTGAGAAAGAGGAGGATAAGCAATAAAGCAATTCATATAAATATGCTAATAACAAGTTAACTGAGATTCTGTTGCTTCTTAAGCTAATTTTGTAACAAATTAAAGACCATAATCATGTTGAGTTGAAAGGAAGATTACAACTTGGACTTTTACTCTTAACTTAAGAGTGGGTAGTTAAGTGTCGTGGTTGTATATGACAAAAATCGACAGAAGTTGTAAATCAAATCAATTTAATACATCATAAAATATACTAGGTACTTACTTAATTCCATTTCCCATATTAAAAGGGCAGCACAGTGTGAGCTACTCTGTTTATGATATTATCTAGTCATATCAAAAGTAGAATTTAAAAAATGCCATTTCAATATTTGGTGCTCAAACCCGTTTCCACCTTGCAGTTGAATTTTATGACTTTGTCACTCTAGTTTATGCTACAATAATATTAAACATAAACATTCCAGTTCATATTGGGTGAGGTTATGTTATGCAAATGAAATGTGTATTGATATGTGCACCACTGTCGACGTCTATACAATCTCTTTCAGATTTGATGTGCTACCGCACTCCATTTAAGTCAGATGCATGAGTCAATAACAAAGTATATTCAAGTAGTACAATATTAAAATTTACGACTTACAGCACTCGTAAATAGTAGAAATCTGTTTAATAAAGGGACAATGGTAATACTTGCATCGAATCCTACTGCTCTGCTTATGCACATAATACACAGCTCAATACTCAACATAAATACCAAACATTAAGAATTACAGTGATACCTATTCTCAAAATAGTTCGTATTGAAATAGTAATTGCAGATAATAATGAAATGGTCTTCTTATTCCAAATAATTACTTATGTTTCAGCTCTTTTCATCGAAGTGAATTAGGTTCCTGATTTTACTAAAACAATAGTTTTAGTGCTGCTGTTAAATCACAATAAAAGATATGTAAACATGCAGGAGATTAAATAACTGTTTAGAGAAGTTCAACATTTTTCCAAGTGTGTCAGCATATGTTGAACATAGATTACTAAAATGTTGTGTAAATTGTACATAGCATAATTGTGTTAACTGTAAACGAAATCAATACTTGTCAGAACATTAAGCAAATATGCTAAGACCTTAGACAATTCTTAGACCCGAGTATTTGTTAACTTTCGCTAGACTAAATTGATAAGGTGTTAAAATATCTTGTTTTATTGCTAATGAGTTCAGACATTGGTATTATCATGACATTGTACATTTGTATTAGTTACACTCACAATTCACATCTTTACAATGAAAGCAGGCATGATTTCCAAGTGTGTAGGAGGGATATAGATGGTTTTATTTCTAACGGTACAAGTGAAGTAGTCATAAAGTTGGATATTGATACTAAAGATCAAATATCCACATAATATTGTAAGTAAAGCTGTTCTCGTCAGCTTTAAAAATAAAACCTGCCATCAGACTACTGGGAGAAATCTCTTTTCTAATGTGCAGAGAATCCATTACTATTCTAGAGCATGTACCCGAGCATTTTGGTGCAGTTAAGATAAAGCGAAGTTGCTCCCAGGAGAGTTCATAAGAGTTTTTAGCCTTATTTCCTCTGAAATACAAGCGCACAATCTTAAACAACATAGTCGAGAAATGAACACTCCCCAGGGAGAATTTCAGTAGAAAACGAGTCGTAAAACGGCGAGAAAAGAGGTGTGAACCTGTCGTAAATATCTTTAAAAGTGAATAGAAATCAATGAGATGAATCAACTTCTTTTTCTTTCCTCCTTTTAAAAACTTCCGCATTAACATTAGCACTAGCATTTATTTTTATGACTTTCTTATTTCAAAATGACATTTATGTGCACGGACGACTTAAGTATTCACTTACGACTAGTAAACCAATAATTTGCATAATGCATTAAGAAATTCTAGTTTGTCTAGTTACTTTTAGGTCTACTTTGGTGTACACATTTTTCTGGCTCTTATTATTTAGGCCACGTTGACAGAAAAGTTTTGCAGTGAAAGAAAATTGTAATCTCAAGAAATATACTGCAATATTTAAATATGGGTAGCCAAATACAAACCAATATCTGTAAAATATAGTTTTGTAGGATGCAGTATTAAATTACTGTATCAAAAAGAGAAGTGCTTATCTAATTCAATTCAGGACAATAATACTGAAAGTAAATCAGAGTATAGCTTCCCTAAAAAACGGAATTGAATTCACAATCAGATAGATGACCATAATATATTTGACTTTTTCTTATCCGCAAAGTCAAAGATAACAGAAGAAAAGGAAACGGAACCACGAAATATGTAGTTCCATTTTATCTGCCATCCCATGCCATATCATAAGTGCAAGAGTTTAGCACTAAATCATCAGGAAACTACAACAAATACATAAGTCGAATGTCAGGGATGAAACGGGATCAGATGAATTGTACCGATACAGAAAACCTGTCTGCGTTTTGTTTGTATTACGGATTTCCAATGCTAAATCTATCTACTGTCCAAGTATGTGGAAGAGAAACTGTCTATAATTTATTTCGCTTTTTATCTTACTTCCCTCGCAGGGCCATTGTTTTCACTCACTCATGGGAACTTCACTTTAAGTGCCAATAATAGACGTGCCTAAATATATATACGTACCTTGTGTAATATGGAATACAAAGGCTGGATAAGTAAGCCTATGCGATAATTGATTTATAAATTGTGCATATTTTCTCACGTCACGGAAATGATCTGATTTTGTCTCTCAAATAACTTTTTCTTAGTGCACTGTTTTCTAAAATATGATTCAATTTTTCAATATTTCTTATTAATTTCATCTATAGGCCTAAAATTTCTGTTTATAAATGTAGCAACCCCACTTCAATAAATTTAAAGTTTAATTATGGTTGTAGGATGAGCTATGAAGTATGGTCAGCTTAAATGGGGTAGTTACATATAGCTTGTCAAGTTTTCATTCGGTAATTACAATCTATTGATAACTTGCAGGAACCATAAAATTATTGACTGTAAAAGACTAAGGCAATCAAAGTCATAAATCTTTGAGTGTTTTTACTGTAAAACTGCAAGTTTGGACAGGATAATGCAATTCAATGGATTGCAGAAGTTGACAAAGGGAAGAATTGGTTTCAACTGTAAAGACATAGAACTTGATTGAATTTGGGAATTGTAGGAAATCACAGTAAAGCAATGAAGTAAGGAGCTTACGTATCCGATTTTTGAAAAGAGGTATATAAACAAGTTTTAAGAAATACACCCTTACATATACTTATAGTACTATGCGCTAGCTGCTTTTATAGTTTGTACAAGGAAGAAAGTTGAGTCCTTTGGTCAAACTTAAAAAGTTTCCTTGAATATCAGTTGCCACACTAGAAGAATCCATTTAGCCCTTCCTTGACACTGGAGATAGCAATAAAAGCATTTCCTCTTACAAGTAAGTGAGTAAATGGAAAAGTCTGTGCTTTCACTCTCTCTCTCTGCATGATTACTGTATAAGTCTATGTAGAGTATCTGCTTTGTATTTTGTAATGTGATGTAAAATGTATTTTAAAAGATTTCCTACTCCCTGTCCTTTATTTTCTATTGTAGTCGATTTGTTCATAAAATGAGGGAAGAGAGAATTCCTTTGTGAAAGTGTCTTACGTATGCAAAATAGTTCTGGGTCTCTATATTCTGTATGGATAGGAGGATAATGTCAGTGAAAAGAAAGGAGCAGTGAGGAGTCAGCAGTCCGCATCTTGGCTGCTCTGTAAAGTAGCGCAAACAAACAAACAGAAGAATACACTAACGATAAGTACTTTCTTTTTTACACTTTGGACTTTGACTGGGGCAGGGAGAAAGTGTGTCCAGCCAATTCCCATCTTTCCATCACTTCAGTTCGGTTGGTTTCAGTCTTGAGAGTTCAGACAAGGGATGAAGTAGTATTAAGTAAGTATCTTCCTGGTGGAGTTAAACAATCGATAAACTTAGTGTAGTATTCTAAAACTCTATTTTATTTCATCCTGCTCCTCTCCCCTTCCTTCCTCTCCTCCACTACAAAGTTTACTTTAGTTCACTTACTTGGAAATAGCAGAGCTAAAGAGCATCAAGGATTTATTATGGGACAACTTACGCTCTTTCCTAGCATTAGACACGATGCAAGGAGTCAGAAACCAAAAACTAGATCTGTACACAGCCTCGAGAGATACTTTTGAGTAAACCACTATGTATATAAGTACACGCACTCTTTTTATACACTCTTCTTCACCAATACCATAAATACACTCTCAGTAACAGAGAGACGTCTTGAGTATAAACTGTTTCATAGTATTATGACTAAAATATAGATATAAATAGCATTGCATAATATTCCAGGTTATATATTGGCATTTTTCTTGAAGGTAATGTAGTAGTTGGGCAAAAACTTGTTATGGGTACTTTATCTTTGACTTTATTTAAGTCAAGTTAACTTTTGCTTTATTATAATATCCGGGAGAAATGATGGACGCATAGAAATGTAATGTATAGGCACTTGAAAGTGAGTCTCGATTACTTTTCCCCGACTAGAATGGGGAGCGCGTGGAAGAATGGGTTAAAACAACTGACTGACTGTAAAAGTAAAATCAAGGAGTCATCTATCTGTATATTATCTATATAGATCACTTTCTGTCTGTACACAAGTATATGTAGGTGTAGATACCTAAGATAAGTATAATGCTTACGCTAGTATACGTTGCCATAAAAGTTGATTTGGGTTCCTCTTGTCCTGTAACTTTACGCAATTCCCATTCTGAATGAGTCGAGATCAAGATGCGTTTGTAGTTTGTAGCCGACGGAAAAAGAGTGCGTTCCTTTGAGCTTCCTCTCCGTGACTTGACGTGAGCATTTTATGGGAAAAGGCGGAGAAGTGTGTCTTCTGTGTTTGTGTACATGTTCCTTATAAAACTGTGCATAGACAGGTTAGATATTTCCTAATATTATGTGTACGTGTACCTACTTTGTAGTAGTATTGACGTTGTTTGTAAGAAACTGAGTTGATCCTAGCTCTGAAAATGGATTCTTATTTCTTTCTTATAGTCTGTTGACAAGTTACTTGACAGGGGAAACTACAAGCAGTTTATTTTACAATATTATCTCATTTGACATGCCAAGTCCCACGCAAACAGCATTTCTGACTTGTTCTTTCCCCAAACACATCCGCACTACATAATCAGCTGCTAACTGCTACATAATAATATATAACCGTCTCACCGAGGTAGTTACATACGTAAGTAGAGATAGCAATCTTATTAGAGTCTCCGAAGCTTTAGGTGAGGCTTTCTCTTTCATATAAGCTAAAGGTTGAATGTTTACAGATTCCAAGATTACATAGGTACAATTTACAAGAGCATAATAATATGAAAAAATATAACTTGAAAAGTCAGAGCATACTTAGAGGAAGAAGATAAGAGAGGGTAATATAATAATGTTTTTATGGTTGGTCAAATGAACATAATATTTGTACGTAGTTTTACACATCTAGTACTAGAGAGGTAGATATAGACAGGGAAATGGATTATATCAAACCAGGAAAAGGCTATGTGATACCAATGAGAGAATAGTCCTTAGCCAGACAATAATTCCACTCGCTCCGTTACCCTTTTCCAGCAGTGGTATTAAATAACCTAGACAAGTACGTCTACCGACTTGCACTACTACAGACATTAACAAGACGGCGAATAAGAACAGTTTGTTTTAGTTAAGGCTCCTTTAAGTCGCATTGCCTCGTGTTCACAATTTGTCGTCAACCAACACTTGTCTTGTCATGTCAACCTACTTATAACCAAATACAACTTTCCAGTCTCCTTTGGTTTCACATTTTCTTCCACTCGTCCTCATCTCCGTTTTCCGTGAATGCTGGATTTTTATGACAAGATGAGCCATATATTCATGACTATCAACTCATCAGATCTATTATTGTCTTCCTTATTCTACTATCCCAACGCAAAAACTTTCCTCAGGCAAAATGTGAATAAGGCGCGTGTTATTATATTATTATAATTGGAGAAAGGTACTCGTTCTCTATTCTCACTTAGATTTTCTAGCAGTTCNTCACACGCTTTACAAAGCTTGAATATCCTACTTTTACAAGGCTGAAGAAATATCAATTAAAAATACTCAAATTTCCTGCTATATAGTTAATGATGCATGCGGATACCTTACGTTGAATTCAGAGCGTTGTCCTTTTAAGCTGCATAGCGAATATTCAGGTTTTTGTAATTGTTTTTCAGTTGAGCATGTGTGTAGTAAAATACACACCATAACTCAGATGCTACAATTATTTATGTTAATTCTTCAACAAAACTATCTAGAAGTATTTAGTTGGTATTAAGTGTCGTATCATATAGTTTGACTTTGTATCAGATGAAACTCAGAAACATATTGCAGGACAATGGATTACCAAGAGTTAATAACTTCTTTTGATAATTTCTCGCTCAAACGTATAGGTATGATTAGTCGAATGTAATTTGTCTGTGTTTATTTCAGCTTGGATTCTGGGAGAATGGATTTGCAAAATCGTACCGTACTTACAAGGTGTCAGTGTTTCAGCGAGCATCGACACCCTGATTGCCATAGCCATAGAACGCTACTTGGCAATTTGTCATCCGATGAAGTGTCAGATCTCCTCGAGAAGTTGCCGACTTTTGATTTTCATCATTTGGTCATGGTCATTATCAGTTACCCTGCCTTGGGCAATTTTCTTCCAGCTAACGCCTCTCAACAGCAAGATGCCCCAGAGTGATTCAATGGTAATACACTTCCTTGTTTATGCTCATGATTCATGACCTAACCTTGACAAAACTAGGATTGCAATTGTTTTACCAATTCCCCGGTAATAAATTAATATGTGTACACAGAGTTGCTGTTCAGATAATTGTAATAGAAATAGTATGGAGCCGATACTGGTAAATACGACTGTTTGAAGGGAACAAATGGGTCCTCTTATTGACTATCTAATTAAATCCACAATTAAACAGTATAATGAGAGATATAAACTTAGAAATAGCCTAAACATGGCCCATGTACAATGCAGGAAGAAAACAGTCTGCATTCCAGTTTGCAATGCAAACATAATATATAATACAGTAATTTCGTTTTATGTCCGTTTACTTTCAACATGAGCAATCGAGCCAGAATTTAGTTATCATTAGTTGCCTTGTGGTCTGAATGTTTGTACTTTTAGTTAGCATCATCGTATACTTGGTACATAATCCCATTTCATTCTGCTGTTGTTTTGTTTGTGTTGAAAATAGATATTACTATATAGATGTAAGAATGGTACATACAATTTCATTGTCTGTTTAACATCATTTTGCACATGTAGCATTGTATATGAGTAGTGGTAAGTTAGAATTGTCATAGTAGTTGCTGTGTTCATATATAAATTCATGACCCATTTCCGGCCAGATAATACTCGTCATATCTGTACAGTGCTGTGCATCATCATGTGCACAGTATTGCATTAGATAGAATTGGACTGTTTGGACGAGTGGAGGAGAGACAGAGAGAGACACAAGTATCAAGTATGAAATGAACTGGAGGGAATGAAAGCAAGTATGTACTATAAATATGTAGTGGGAAATGTGGAAAGTTCTATTTCTATGTATTATGTACGCATTAGTCATTTTGACTGCTATTTCAGTATTTTCAGTTGGTTTTCGTACGACAATAGCGTAAGAGTAATTTGTTTTACTGATAGTAAGTAATGGGCGATAGGATGTGTGTGTCTTTGTGCTATTGGAATATTAGTCGGATCTAGTTTTGTTAGTTTCCTCCCAGTTATGTGTAAGTAAGGTCTTTTAGATACTAATACAGTAGTAAAACTTGCACAGAAGAGATGTGAATATGAGCAATAAGAGGAAGAGAAAATGCAATAGAAAGTTTATGACATGTCTATGACAAGGCACCCGTATCTTTTCCTCTCCCAACCAACCAAATTTTCCCTTTCCCTATTGACTATGCTGGAACTTAACTAATGTCGTTATCGCAAACTGCATCCTTGTCAAACGGAATAATTTACTTGAGTCAGAGTTATATATTATTATGTCTCTCCAATAGTCTCAGTAGTCTGAATCGTTCTGCTCTGTGCAAGGAATTGTCTTCGGGATTCATGCTTTACTGACTGCAATATTACTACAATTGCTCTTCTCTTACTTCCTAATGGCCAGTGTATCTAATATTCTTACAATTAGATTTTGGAACAGTCTTGGGTGCTCTTCTCTTAGGAACTTATAATGCAATTACTATTACTACTACCCTTACGTGCGTATAGTTAGATTCACTTTTTGAGATTTCTCTTTAAATTCTGACTCACACACTCATAATAATCCTCATCCTCTTCTGTTTTGCATTCCTACTGAGAACGGAATGCTAAATGCAAGACGACTACCAGACAGCATAGGACACTAATTCTATTTATGCTAAGCAAATGCGGCATGATGGCTTTTTAATGAAGGAATATTGCATTCTAACTGCGGTTCTCTTTGCTCACTCCATGAAATGAGCTCCTTTGAGTTGTGAGTGCTATCAGCAGAATTGTTGTCCTAGTCTACTCCTTTGTGCACTCACTAATATTTATCATCTAAAACGATATAGTAGTAAGACTTAGCAAAATAGCTCTTCATATTACTCATCTATGTGATGAACTACATAGGCCAACCATATAAGATTGACTGGATAGAGTTTTGTCACTTCGCTTCAGTCAAACCGTTTAATCATATGCAAATTAAAAGGGAAACATAAACCATCCTATTGTTAAAATGCGAATGAATTACAACTGCTCAAGGATTTTATCAATCTAATAATAGAATATTAAACCATTGTAACGGAATATAAGAAAGTTGCGATCCAATAACTTTTAGCGCTTGACCTCTACCTTCTAATGACCTATTTAAAAGTGTTAAAAAAGTTGTCAGCTTGCGAATGAGCTAAATCATAACTTTCTAGGATGAACAAGAACTAAAGTCATGTCAATTTTTAGTTTTTGACCCCTTCCCCCATATCAGGGGGAGGGACCGATTTTGTCTATTTTCGAGCATAATTTTCTTTTTAACCCTAAAAACAAGCACAGAAAGTTTAAACGAATTAACTAATCCGTTTTCCCAAAAGTTTGATTGATTTTGATTTTAACTGTTAGGAATGATCGCATAAAGTTGCGAAAGATCGCAACTTAGTAATAGTCAGTACATGATGACAAAACGTAAAGTATAGCTTGCTATCATACCATAAGACATTTTTCCACTTCACGAAATTGTACCTGAATCATTTTTGATCCAACCTGATAATTAATTGTCTAGATGATTGCGTTTTTTCTATCGAAGTGTGAAAAAGGAAGGGTTGCCAATTAGAGTGGCAAAGACAAGTAAAAAATGTGTTAATTACCAAATGGAAACATATTTTATTACAACATACGTAATTATGTAGATTGTAGATGACTGCATAAGCATTTAAGAAAAGTATCATATTTAATTATTGAACTCGCATAACGGATGTGATTAAGTACACTAGTTGTGTTACTTGCTAAGTGAAGTGAAGATGCCCTTCGATTTACATTTTTCTTGATTTGCATTTTATTTATGCTACCATCTAAATTGTGTAATGTTGATTTGATTGTAATTACTTTCAGGTCTGCACGGAGAAATGGCCGGATGCACAACTTGGAAATATTTACTTTATTGTAGCTCATTTAGTCCTGTGCTACTTGCTTCCCCTGATTTTGATAACAATATGCTATGCATTAATCCTCCGCAAAGTATCTATGCGAAAAATTCCCCAAGAGACTAAGAATCTGTCGACAGAGCTCCTGGTGCAAAGGTTTGATAAGGCGATGAAATCCCAATTAGTTTCTCTTTATGTTTCAACTCTTTATTACCTTAAACATAAACGTTTACTCTTTTCAATGCTTTCTTATAATGGAATATTCTGGTCTGAGTATATGATGATAATTGTTATGTATAAATGAATCAGTTGCATCTTATTAAATATTGTTACAGATCTAAAATGAAAGTAATCAAGATGCTTCTCCTGGTAGTTATTCTGTTTGCATTGTCTTGGCTTCCCTTGTATGCGATTTTCACGAGAGTTAAGTTTGGCCCTCCGCCAACGGAATGGGAAGATCAATTAATCAGAACAATCACCCCAATGGCCCAGTGGCTCGGCAGCTCTAATAGTTGCATTAATGTAATAATTTCATACTCACATTTTATATATTCAGTATATCTATGATTTATGTAAGAGCTAATTAATATCTCTTTTGAAAACAGCCAATACTGTACGCATTCTTCAACAAGAAATATCGCTCTGGATTCAAAGTAAGTTTTCTTGAGCATTCATCATTCCCCTTCCCCATTATTGGCTTTCATAGAGCACATTAACTGTGAATATATTTCATCAGAGATTTATTTGGTTTATTAGGTATACTGCATAATATTTCAGAATTTTAATCATATTTGTGAATGTTGAAAGATACCTATAGCATATTCTAACAGTAATTTTGGATTTTCTCAGGCCGTGTTGACCAGTCGCTCTTGTTGCACTACTCTCCGAGTTGAGGTCTCCAAAACGGATTCCACTTCCAGAAGTTCAAACAGAATTAATCTTTCCACTCAGGTAACTCAATGCCTATTTATACTCTTTTATTTAGTGTGTTAGCATGTTGTTAGTGCTCTACTGCAGTTTAATTAAAAAAGTTTTCTATCCTATGCTAACTCTTAATAGACCTTTCTCCAGTTAGTTTATAATCTTTTAAAATTTTCACATTTACGCCTCTTTCACTGAATTTCACTTTCACCAATTGGAGAAAGGTATATGAAGTATAGGGAAGAGAAAGTAAATTGTAATTGTATAGTGATAAGAAGGATTTAAATGAATTTATTTGATGAATTGTTTTATACTTGCAGATAAAGAATGGTAACGCAGCTTTGTTGGGCACGACGAGTGCACAGTCACACACCACCCCACTACGATAGTACAATCACTTTACCCTTATTGAATACATAAAGCTACCTTACCTACTTATGTAATATTGCATTATAACAGATAAAATACGTGTATAATATTCTACCCGGATTGGGTGACCCCAACTACCAACAGACTATCTGCTACTATACTTACTGCTACATCAAAAATACTACGAAATACTTGTCATAATAGCTAAGTAGATATAATAAATTAATTTGTAACTGTGTACCTAAAAATGTAGACATTGTTTACTTACCAATACCTATGTACATACAATATTAATATTATTATAATACTATTCAATGAAGTATCATTCCATTAGGTAACGGTAACAGGGTGGCGGCAGAAACAGAATGAAAGCCCTGTTAATCGATACATAGAACTTAGAACATATATAAATGTGTGTACAATATTCATAAGTAAAAGTACGGCATACTAAATATGCGTATAAAGTCAATGTCAATGTATTATGTACATACATAAATAGAGCAAAAGCTTTTATCGTCAGATAGCTATGAATGTTTTCTAAGAAATATCTATGTAAACATTATGATTGTTGTAGTAAGTGTAACATGTACCTATAATGCGTATGATAACACATAAAATTTAATAACATTTGTCCGTTGTAATACATTTAAACATGTTTGTCCATATCCACAAACAAACAAAAGTAAATACATAAAACTTCGCAATATTGTCAAAGTGTAGATCTAAAAATGTAAACCTTTACTTTTGGGCCCTTCTGTTAAGTCTTACTCCGTATGTTTCAACAGTTCAGAATCCATTTACCAATATATTATAAGTAGGTGACCTTCATTTCACAATTTTTTATTCTAACCATTATTAGAGGGAGGAGCAGTGTTCTTGTAATTACCAAGTGCTGTTTTAGGGTTGGTACAAAGTAAGTCTTTTGCCTCATGATTTTCAACACCGAATTTTCAACGCTTAAGAATGCCGAAAATACCTTTCTTTCAATAGCTTGCTATTTGGTCAAACTGCTGACGTGTGACAAGGATTTTTAGTATCTTTATTTGTCTGAAAATTTGGTTTTGAAAACTAGAAGCTCTCACAAATTACATTTGGGAATAAAATATCATGGATAGTAGCTTTTAACAGTTATGATGATTGCAGTTCGCTTAATAGCTTTCAATTTTGACGATTTAGTCGAAATAATGGGATGATGTATAACATATACCATTTCACAAATGTAAACCCCAAAGGAAATGGCACAACCAACAAAAAGCATATAAAAAATTACTACAAATCGACCAAAAATAGTAATTGGTGTAGCTTCTTCCTGCTTTAGTTCTTGGTAAGCTTTAACCTTTTTTAAATGGGAGAAAATGGATTGCAAGCCTGAAGGGAGTCCAGCATGAAAAATACTGTGGAATCTTCTGAGCATTAATTTTCCTAGCCACTCGTTAAATAGCCACCCAGTTGGTCTCTCAAGCAATTTTTCACTTCCTTTTCTTATGACAGCATTCGTAGATTGGGTGACTTGTTCCGCTCCGGTCTTCGTGACGGCGTCTGGTCTTAATATTTCTAAATATTCTTCCACTATGTCGATGAATTGCCGGTAATCAACGTATGCCAAATTGGAGCATTGGGAAAGCAAATTCGATAAAGTTATTGTTGTATTTGGGTTTTCGTCGATGTAAAATCTTGGTATGTTAACAAAATCTTCAATATGTTTCAAGTCTTGAATTTTTTGTAACCAAATATTTGAAAGTCCTTCGGGGAAGCTGTGGTTCAGGGTACGTATTTCTTCATGCATCCATGTACAATGCCACCGTGTTCCGTTTTCCATGCAGCTGGTGTAGAATGGTTTAAATTGTCTGTCTGTCAACAATGCCTCAATAGAGTATGATGGTCGTGAATAAATGGTAAAATTGGCATCAATCAATTCCGCGAAAGTTGTCATTCCTGAAGGTGCTTTTCTCGATATTAAACCGGTAATGAAAATGCTTTTGTAAGCATTGCTTAAAACAACAGACATTAGAAGCCAAGTAGTAACCATGAAAAATAAGCCAATTCGTCTACTTTTCTTTCTTCCATCAACGATATTGTCCTTAGATTTGGATTGTTGCTGAAGGTCAAGAGCGCTACTTCCTTGCTCTACCAAAGTAGAAAAGAAAATTAAAATTGGAATGGCCAGTCCAGTTTTTGTTTGGGTGGAGATGACACTTTGTAACAAAATTGGGAGCATGATCACAGCCAAAAGAATTAATGCCCAAACGAATTTGTCGTAAGCTATGAATATCTGTTCGATTGAAATGCTGCTGTAAACACCTCCACATGTGATGAATTGAAAATAGTCATGACTAACTGGAAATTGGGGACTGTCAGCATTAAAAAGCGCAATTATTGGAAATGAGAAAAATTGTTTGAGAATCGATCGATTGTTCCATTCTAATTTGTATTGTATTGACTCGAATGAATATGAAGATCCATTTGGTAGCAGATTGTAGAATAGTAACTCTTCAACAACCAACGTGTCATTGTTGGTGAAGGTTTTAGACGAAAGGTTATCAAAATTTCGAAAACTAGCAGGAGTAAAATCTCTTTTTTTACTCTTCACATTTACAGTTTTATCATTGCGTATTTGGAAATAATTGAAATTGTGGTACTTTATGTAATCCCAAAATAATCCAAGAGATTTCAGATCATAGTATTCTTTCTTTGATTCTGGTACTGTTAGTAACCCTTTTTCGCACGATGGGCACAAAGTGCAAATCTCTTTCAGTCGGAAGGACAGTTCATCGTGGTTGGAGGTGGTGGTGGTAGGAGTTAGAAAAAATATCAGTGACTGGAAATTTTTCATTTGCGAATAACCCAAATGAAATGGCAGATTCCACCACAGTGTTTCGTTCGTGAAAATCAGAGAGTACATATTTTCATAGTCTAAATGATATGCTGCCTTAAAATACATGATATCACGTCTCCAATTGTTCATGTAAGTGTTCGGGTATTCCTGCATTATCCTCCTTTCCTTAGGGTTTTCACTGTTGACACTTGGCAATATAAATGCATGGACCCTGCAATTCCATCCTCGAGGAGGATGCAGATGCAAACTTCCCTTATGCTTATTGATGTCTGGTGTCTTTGAAAAATCGTCGACTACAATGGGAACTGTGAAAACTTCCAGATCGATTCTTTTGAATATCACAAGATTAATATGGCAGTGGCTAAATGGTTGAAGAAATTCATTTAAATGCTCTATCTTATCACCAATAATGCAAGCAGGATAGATGGACATGATACTAGTTATGATAACATTAACAAAAGCTTTCGCTTTCATTTTTCCCTATTTCTTGGGAGCAAGCACTGCTATTAATATAAGATGACTCTCACTGAGGTAGTTTGTAACTGACGTTTGTCCAGAATTCATGAGTCCTTGGGGACTACACAATTTAATTTCTTATACACTAAATGTTAGCTGATACAATAAACGAGAAAACTAATCTCATAAATAATTGTTAATACCTTTAGCAAAATTGCAAAACAAGAAAGAATTGAAGCCTATGATATTTACTTTGGTTTTCACTTCAAGGGGGATTTCATTCATTGTAAACTTGAGACTATACACTACCATATACAATTACAGGAATATGCAACAATATAATTTGTAATGCACTCTTGATTCAATTTAATCATAGACCAGGCAGAAACGCCAAAAAACGGTTTCGTTTCATTTCACACATCATACTTATCGTTTAATACAATATTTTACATATTTAAACATATAAAACATTTTCAAGAAACAAATCCAATTACAAAAGCCTGTCATGTCACATCTTTTACTTTTACAATAAATAGATTTTCCACTGCCAAACTTTTGACTTTGAGTTGGACCTGCGTTATTTAAATTCTTCATAATGTCCATTAGCCCATCTACATAATATTATACATTACATAATGCATACTATAATATATACTAGGACAAGTATGTAATATAATACTCTGCTCGGGCTTTTACAAAATGCAACTTGCGACAGTTAAGGCACGGGTCAGTGTTTTGCCTCTTTTAAAACCTAACCTAATAAAAATATACATGTAAAGAGTTAGCTAACCTTAACTGTCGAAATCTGTCGCATTTTGTAAATCGCCCTCTGCTCTTCTGCCCATAGAGCGGTACAACTGGTACAAGTCCATAATCCATAGTTACTCCAGTTATAGTTACTCCAGTTATCGTTACTCCTTACCGTCTGTCACAATCTCATAGTATTATTTGAACATAACTTACAAATTAAAGTATGCCCTATACCTAGGAAGTTAGTGTAATAGAAAGGTGTTCAGAAGAGGATTCTTCCTACACTGCGCACTGCAGTGCAGAGACATGAAGACTCAAAGACTCATTTTGACCATCGCACAAGAATCCATGAAGTAATTAATTTATAGCAGAAAGAATTGTCTTTCTGATTGTAATTTGACTTCCTATCCTGTTCCACCGTATAAAAGTACTCGAAAAATCATTCCGACAAGTTGTCTCATCAATCTCCTATGTCTCCGTCTGAAAAATCGGAAAGAAATTACATTTTAAGTAACTGTTAGTAACTGTCAGCTTGCAGGTATTCATGGATATTTGTTATAAATGTATATTGTAAACAGACCAAATTAATTTTGACCAATCTTTATGTAAAAAATGGTTTTAGATTTGCACAGCTTGAATATTCTTGTAGTAGCTGTCCTAATCTAGGTAAAGATTCCATTCAATGCAGTTTAATCTGAAGCAGATCTAATTTATGTTTAAAATTCAATACATTTTAGACATGTTTAATAGTAATGAACCAATGATAATGACCGTTCCACAACCGCAACCATTATTTCCAGGCGGAAAAATGGTGAAGTACTCAGATTCTGAAAAGGATGATCCTACCAGCGAGGAAATACTCCGGAGAAAATCCACTAGACAAGCTTCTTACTTCCCGAGAAAGTCAATAACAGCTGAATGTCTTTTATTGCGAAGTCGTAGTACTACATTTGATGATTCTTTCTATGAATTTAAATTTGAGTTGCGTAATTTGGCAGTAGCGGATACACCAAATGCAATACTGCATATCTTCAGAGAATTGGAATTTGACAAAAAATACCATATACCACAGACTGCTTTAAACAGGTCAAAGAGTTACTTAACGAAACAAGACTATACAATAACTAAACAATAATGAAAGTACTATCCAATAAAATCATCTTTAGGTTTGTTATTTGCGCTCGACAGGGATATCGGGACCTTCCTTACCATAACTGGATGCACGCTTGTTCTGTCACTCACTTCTCTTTTCTGCTCATTCGGAATCTGGAATTGGTTGAAAACGGTTATATTACGTATGATACAAAATATTACTAATAATTATTTACATTAAATATTTCTAATATGAATTATGTTTCTAATTGTAAATGTTCATTCTATTTTTAGTGATTTACAGGCATTTGCGCTAATCGTTTCGTCACTCACTCATGGTACTTAATGATTTGAAAATATTTGTCTATAAATAATATTCAGTAGTATAGGTACTTTATTTTCACTCTAGATATTGACCACAGGGGAACCAGTAATCAGTTTGAAGTTTGTTCCGAATCGTGCCTGTACAAACTCTATAGAGAATACGACACATCCATTATGGAGGTGAGCAAAATCAATACACATTACCTTCCAAAATCACGTTATCGGGATGAATTTCAAGTTGAATTTGAATTTTCAATAGCGACATCACTTAGATTTTACGGTGGCCATTTTAAACAGAGACGATTGTAACCTGTTACAATTTGTGAATGAAAAGGATAAAAAAGAATTTTTCAAATTGATCAGCCATAACATTCTCGGTATTTTTATATGTATCTTTAGTCCAAGCATGATTTAAATGTAAAATCGGCAAATCGTTCCTCAATCTTTATGGTAAGGTGTGATTTACCAAAAAATTGTCTTCCCCTGGAACCGAGTTACCTATAATACATTGACTAATAAATTATTATGTAACCAATTTACAGCAACGGATATATCCAAACACATTCTGAATCGAGATCATCTATTTCAGTCGCTACATGGGTTCAACAAAAGTAACAAAGAGTTTCGGTTTGCCTTGCTCTCTTGTTGTATGACAATTTCTGACTTAAGCGACAGCGCTAAAAATTGGGATGACAATTTGCCAATTATGGTAAGTCTGTACGAACTAAGTGGTATACCAAGTTGACAAATATCCAAATTATTCAAACCATGAAAAAAATACAATAATTTACAATAAAAGTGACAATAATTTCAATACTATGCAACAATTATTTACGATTGTCGCAGAGCAGCATATTTGCAGAATTCTTTTCTCAAGGGGACGAGGAACGAAATATGGGATGGAGACCAGCCACGATGCTAGATAGAAATCACGCCTACATACCAGATATCGAAATTAAATTTCTCAACTATTTAGTGCGACCTGTTTTCGAGTAATATTGATTTTTTACAAACAATTACGATTACCTAAGTATTAAACTATGTGACTTCCATTAACGCTGAAAATGATCCATACAGGAATATGGCAAAACTTTTCCCTCAACTTAAGATTTGTGTAGAAAATGTCAATTATTTTTGTGAGCTGTGGCTGCTTTCTACTGAAGTATTCAATAAATATGAAGGTACTCATGATCCTTTAGACATATTAGACCTAAAAGAGATGCGAGAAAAGCAGTTAAGACGGTTATCTAACCCTCAACTCATGGAACAATTAAGAAAAACAGATTTTTCAAAAATGAGGTCCGGATCTTTGGATTCTGAACTGTCTTTGAAAAGTTTTAAAATAGATAGTGTAGACTTCGAAACCTCTAAGGTGAGAAACAAAACTAACATTCATAAGGCTAGGTTTGAAGGTCTACAATTGCCATGTAGTATCTTGCAACATTATAATTCTAATTTGGTCTCCTGCTTCGCATCCTATTACCCCAGCGTGGGGACGTATATGAGAATGAGACCATCTGAGAATTTGTATATCATTAGAAAGTGATCCAACAAAGTATGGGTTGGGGCTGAGGAGGGAAATAGAGTGAAAGAAAAACTATTACATTCTTATAAACCAAGCCTTCACTTCCACCATTTGTTTAGTTAAAATTTAAATTCTATTATTTTATAATAACATTTTCACTCACAGTGGTGTTGCTGCATACCAAAATTCAGAAGGAAGAAATAAAATACGCTACCAGTTCATTCCAGTAAATCAGAAGTGGGTTGACTTAACTAACAACTAAAAGTAATAAAAACTGGTACTCTGATAATAATACTGTGTATCGTATACATACAATTACTTATATGTTTAAAAACTCCCTTAGCCCTTTGAATAATGATGACAAATATATAAAGACAAATTACAGAAAATACAACTAAGAATACAAACCCACGTTAAATAAAAATCAATAGTAATTCAAGATGAACGGAAGAAAATATTAAATATATTGGGTAGAAAGGTCTCCTAAACTCAATAACAGCTCATTGACAACTAATGTATTGTGCGTAAAAGAGATTAAACATTCGTAAATGCTACTACAGAATATATTGAAGCCAAATCATTAGAAACTTGTCATTTGAATTTTACATTGACAAATGCTAAATAAAAGGTTACCAAGAAATGAAAAGTGCCAAACGATTTGACTTCTACAGTAGATTGATAAGCAATAAATTAGCATGCACATGGATTGGATAATATATTAGATTACTGAAACTGAAATTACAACCTATTGATAATTATTCAACGGTGACATTGTTACATAATTTATTTCATCCAGTAACAATTAAATTTTTTAAGGAGTCAGTTAATAGCACTGTCATCAATATACCTTAATTAACTTCTTTGTTAATGCATTCGTCATTATTGAAACCAAAATAAAAACTACTAAATTAAAATAAAATGTTATGGGCAAGCACAATAAATTAATATAGATACCTATCCATTAACTTTTTCGGGTATAAGACATGAAGCAAGATCGCTGATCAAACTACTATATCGTCAACCGTGTCAGCGTCAATTAAGACTTCGTCATTATCCAAAACTTCTATAATAATTTGTTCAAGTGGCTCCTCCGGCAAACTTCCAAATTCATATCCATTGATGAAGGTCCAAAGATTTCCTGAGCAAAGACCACGCTCTCTCTTTTCCTTTTGCTCCCCCTCAAGCACTTCTTTCTTACGACCGAAAATGCCTCCTTCGTTGACATATGGACGGCTGGTTTTTGGAACACCCTCTTTGTGGGACAGCATAACTTTCTTTCTCATGCGCTACATCAACACATAAATCACTTATTGTTAGATTATTGCTTGTACAGGTCAGACTACAATAAAAACAATTAACATAGACTACAAACCTCAATACGTTTTCGAGTTTCCATCATCATTCGACGATCGATTGCTTCTGTAGCAGTCAGGTTCTGAATGGTCATTACAGGCTGGTCAGCTTGTGCTGCAAGTTTTTCGATACATTTCAGCCACTCTTCTCCTCCGTAGAATTTTGCCACAAGTCCATACGTTTTTGAATTCTCAAGGCTTTCTACATCTTGCAAACCCGATTTTCCTTGCTGTGTATGGCTTTCCCCGCCTAATCATATTAATAACAAAAATTTATATGTTAGTATGCTATAGACACAATTATTGAAGGTTCATTCGTAATATATATATATATATATTATTCTACAATCAGCACAAACCATCATCAGATCCAATTTCATTAATTCTCTTCGCAAGATCGATTTTTAAAGACTGGTAATTTACACAGACA
>JABASH010001723.1:0-24105 GCA_019776445.1 Tomocerus maximus | reverse complement strand
ATCGCTATTACAATTATTATGTAAACGATATCCTTCAGAACCTGTATTGTGATTCGGAAAATTTCTTTCAGGAAATACGCTTTTAACCATTACTATTCAATTAGGTAGGAAATGAAGTTCCATAGCTTCGATAATAGTATTTCATGGTTAATTCATGGTTAATTAATAATGAAGTACATGAAGCTAGATTGATGATAAAGAACGGAATTAACATGCAATTGTGGGGTGCAATTAAATTACGCCAATTTTTTCGAAAGTATCGTAAAACTAAAAAAAACGAGCAGATTAGTATTCTGAAATTCTGAATTTACAGACAGATATAGGAAATTGTAAGATCTTTGATATCAACAAGGAATCCCAATTTATCTTCGATAAGAAAGAATAGAAAACTGCTAAACTTGGCATGCAATTTAAGCGAGGTTCACATAAATTGTTATGCGCACAATGAAATGACGTTTATAGACTGTAAAGTCTATATTAAGGCTTAGTAACACTGGCACAAAAGACCCCTAAGAGGAAAGAAAAAACTAAAATTATTGAGTAATTCAACAGATTGGCAGAAAAATTGTCCACAAGAAGATGGAGCTCCGCTTATGTTCAGAAATAGAAGAAGCCAATTTCTTGGAGGCATTTATATCTTTTCAAGATCTCGGTGTACAGTTGAGGATGATCCTGTGGCGTTTATCCGCATTTCTCCATTAACCGAATGGATTCGTGGTGTCATTAGCGCATAAATAGAGATAACTAAACATAGATTGTTGTTAACAGTTTCAATTGCAATAAAAGGGAAGTTATAAACTTTCACATCAATTCTTATAATTCCAGGGCCCTGATTTATTCGTTATAGTACTTTTATACATCAGATCAGTGGATCCTTAGGTGGATGAATTTTCGTATTCAAGTAACAATTTAAAAAAGGAGGGAAAGACCTTCCGGAAGTCGCTTCGTTTTCTATGTAGATATCATTTGGTAAAATTATGTACTCGAGTGCTAAACAGGTCACCCTCCCGCAAGCTAATACAAGGAACTTTTCCGTAGGTAAATACCTATAAAGTACTTTATATGCAATAATAAAAGTTATTTTCTCATGCAGAGAACAGTATTCATACGGTACAGTATTCNACCTATAAAGTACTTTATATGCAATAATAAAAGTTATTTTCTCATGCAGAGAACAGTATTCATACGGTACAGTATTCATATAATATGTACAGTAACACAAGATTGTAATGTGGATAGAATACGTATGATAATAAATGTTTTCCAAACTAAAACATCCGACTCGTATTTAGAAACAAAACTCAGCATTGATATTTTATGTCACTTAATCTCAGCAAGTTTTAGTCCGAATAGTCCGATGATACATAAGTCCATAATACACATTATCTATGTATATGTGCTCAATTCAAGATAAGGAGTTTGTGATAACCTGGTTGTAACTTCAGTACAGTCACGTACTAATATCATATATTTCAGAAAATGAGCATAACGAAACTTCGTTGTTGTCAGCAAAAATTGATACGAACTTCTAATGTATTTATTTTTACTTCATGACCATGACGGGGTCCCATTTTCCATATCATATATAAATAAAGGTACATATTTACAACTAATACCTTAGCTATAATTTGCATAGAATGCATATTAATGAGTAACACGGGCAAATATACCACAGTTTATTATAATGTGATATTCTTAGCTACAATTCTTTTGTTTTTATATGGATACCACAAGTAGAACCAGCCGAGTCAAAGGAACAATCGAAAATTTCCAAGATTTATTCGAAAACATAAAAAGAGGTTTTTATTTATATGTATAGTTATAGGAAAAAGTTTTAAAAATGCCTAAAATTACAATGGACCGTGTGGAGGAAGAGAAAAGTGAAGACGAAGACACAGTTTATGACAGACGCTCATCATATCCGTCTGGGATCAATCCATTTGAAAGAGACTACGCAGCTAATTTAATAGAAGAGGTAGAAATTCGTTGTGGCATCGGAAAATGGAGTCCCGATTGGATTCAACGATTCGCTACAAAAAACTGCTTCATGGTAGTATTTACCATTCTAGGAGTCATCCAAGGAATGGGATGGGCATATTTTTCAGCAACTATCACCACTCTTGAAAGAAGATTTAGAATAAGTGCTCAAACAGCAGGTAATCCACTATGTTTTCTAAATTTCAATCTGTTTTTAATTAGTAAATTTTAATTGCTGTTGATAAATCTATTAGGTATTGTTATGACTGGGAATGAGATGAGCCAGATATTATTTTCGATTGTCTTGTCATACTACGGTGGCAGGGGTCACAGGCCACGTTGGATTGCCATTGGATGCATCCTGTCAGCATTGTCGTGCTTTTTATTAGCTTCCCCGCATGTATTTTACGGAAGTGGTCCAGATGTTTACACGTTCACTAAGGAATACATTCCAGAACCATTATTTTCACCCGATGATCACACATTTTATAGTAACAGTCATGCAAATTCAAATAGCAGTAACATTACTAGTGAAGAATTTCTCCTGGAAAATCCTACTGATAAGAATAACACTTTTTCGACAGTTTTTCTAACAGGTGATTTGAAATAAAAGAAAAAATCGTAGAAACTTTTTGTTAATGAGTATGAACATTTTAAAACTTTCTGTTCCAGATGAAATGAAAATGAAAATCGAGTACTGTAATGTGGAAACGGAAAATGTAGAATCCCTAAAAGAATGTGGGGCAGGTGGCACTGGATCTATGATTCCATTGATCCTAATTTTTATTTCCCAATTTGTTTCTGGGATTGGCACGCTGTTGTTTTTCTCACTGGGTGGACCTTACTTAGATGATAGTATGAAGGCCACGCATCTGCCAATGATGCTTGGTAATAGTAAATCCTAAAATTAATGAAACTTTAACCCATTTTACCCATAGGTACCTTTTTTAATCGATTTGATGGAATTTTAAAGGTATTACTGTATCCTTAAGATTACTTGGTCCTGCGTTGGGATTCATTTTTGCATATGGATGCCTGAATATTTACATCAGTCCTCAACTTACACCTTTAATCACTTCTTCAGACCCACGCTGGCTTGGGGCATGGTGGTTGGGTAATTAAGTTGACATATTTTAAACGAATTTTCCACATTTTTTAATATATTCTGAAAAATATGATCTTGATGTGATTAGGATGGTTGATATTGGGATTCTTGTTGGCAATTTCTTCATTTTTCATCGCAATGTTCCCGAAACATCTTCCAAAAAATTCCCTGAACAAAAATTCAATTGCTACTGAGACTGGGACAAATATGTTAAGCCGAGCTGGATCAGCTATACTTTTAAGCACAGCAGAACTGAAACATGCAAATCCATGTCCTAATATCATGGGTAAGCAAAATAAAAAATACATATTTGATCTAAGTAATCATTAATTTAATTTTTGTATATTTTTCCAAAGAAATTCCCAAAGCTATTAGAGTTTTGCTGCAAAATCGAATCAACGTTTTCAACACATTTTCAGCAGTTTTCTATATTTTCGCCGGGATTGGTTATTGGACTTTCATTCCAAAATATGTGGAAACAATGTTCAGACAATCTGCTGCTCATGCATCCTTAGTTTCTGGTATTTACGATTAAAAAATGTTCTTCCACAACATGATTAATGATAGAAAGAACTCCTTTGGTATCTATTGCTATATCGTTGATATGCAGCATGGTTTTAATTTTGTTTGTGTGTAAATAGGAGCCTTAAGCATAACATTTCAAGCAACGGGAATGCTGATAAGTGGTGCAGTAGTTTCAGTACTTCGTCCCAGTGCCCAAAAGTTATCAATGTGGAACGCGATACTAGCAGTAGTTCATGTCATCGTGACAATTATCTTCACACAGTTGGGCTGTGATCCAGGAAACCTTGAACGTGGTTCAAAAGACGAAGTGCGTAATTCTTACACGCTAAGCACTGAGTGCAATCAGGAGTGCGATTGCAAAATTAGTAGTATGCTCCCGGTATGTCATCCGGAAACAGAGCAATTGTACTACTCTGCATGCCACGCAGGATGTGCATCGGTTAATTCCACCAGCATCAATGAAACAATAATTTCTGAGTGTTCTTGTCTTCCTGCCGCAAATCATACAGTGACCGTGGGATTTTGTCCGAGCCATAGTCACTGCCAGGGGTATTTTATCGCATTTTTAATTCTAACCGCACTTGTACAGTTACTTCAGAGCACTGGGAGGATCGGAAATATGCTGATATCTTACAGGTATACAATTTTCCTTGTTTGATAAATAAACATTCATTAGATCCTTCTTAACAATAGGATTACATTAATCTGGATTATAATGATAATAGTTAAGGAGTAAATATTCACTCTCTTACGGTTTGTACCGTTTTCAAATTCATTTTTACATACTTCCATTAAAAAGATTCATTAACAAACATTATGATAAACACTTTCATAATGGTTTAACTACTAGTATCTACAAACCATGATAAACTAAAATTACTGTGTATTTACTTCATTGCAGATGCGTTCATCCTGAAGATAAATCTTTAGCAATAGGATTGAGTATATTCCTCATCAGTATTCTAGCTTTGCTCCCAAGTCCAATTCTCTTCGGAACGATAATCGGCAAGTATACATTTTTAATAGTAATCACCTGCATTTTTAATAGAGAATGAATGATACTAGTCAGACCTGCGTTAAGTAGTTAACGCAGGTCAGTTGCATTTTCAGACAAGGATTTTCTACAAATAGCTGTCTTAAGATTCTAACGAGATAAATCAGTGAAAAGCTGTATTATTTGCATTTGTTTTCTTATCTTTAATAAGCATTGTTGTGTTAATTGTTTGTTACTTTTAGACTCAACGTGTTTGGTCTGGGGAAGCACCTGCAACAACAAAGGCAACGGCAATTGCTGGTTATATAACACCAAGTCTTTAAGATACGCTTTTAATCTCACGGCGGCAGGTATGTATCCTTTAGTGTTACCCTTTAGCTATACGTTATTCTAATGATAGTACATAAGTAGTTACGAGCTACTATAAAATGACAGGTAAACATTTATAAACAAAGTACAGTAGACTCAATATTCATTCTCCATTAGTGGAAAGGCTTCAGCTCATAATTCACGGTTACTTTGCCACGGTTCACCTTGCTACTTGGCTTGGCTCAGTGACTTCTTTAACTATGAATTTAGAATTAACTCGCAAACAGAAACACGAGCACGAAAAAACAACTTAGGTACCTAAATACCAAAACGATGGCACAACTCCTTAAAATTTGACGCTGTACCATAGAATGTCAAAGTAGACTATACCACATAAACAGTACGTTAACTCTGAATTATTTGAGTAAATCATTGAATCAAATATTATTACAGTGAACTTGAGGTTAAATGAGAATAAGCACGTAAAGATTGCGTGTCATTCTGTCAGCACCTTTTTGCTCAATAAAACAACTAACAGAGTAGCAGGGAACTGTTATTCAGTTTCTCTATTATTAAGTGTATAGTCTTTCAACAAAGTACCTGTGTTGTTCTTAATTTACTTATTCGTGGCCGTAGCATAAAAATATGATATCAATAATGGTAGTAGGGGTGTATTTATTAAATCATTCAGACTATGCTGAATAGATAAAGAGCTTAAGATACGTAAGGTACATCTGTATACAATAATTCGAGAGAATTCTATCGTAACTGCCTCTGCCTCAAATATGAAAACATGAAATAGATTTCTTTTAGAGATGAAAAATCAAGGACAGCCTTTACAACTTATTCAACTTAAAATGGTAATTCTGTGTAGTACTTAGTAAACGCTAAACTTTATACTCATCACATTGAAAAGTTATAGCACTGTTAATTTCAAGTTTAGTTTAAGTCTAGGTACACATTAACATTTAATCAAGCAATACAAGATGATTCAGTTGAATTGCATTTTGCATGGGATAACAGTTATAATTATAACAGCTTCATTTCAAATTATATACATTAAAATTTATTGCTAGGCTGATGAAGCAACTGCTGCTAAATACGATGCATATAAATTGTATAGTGACGTGGTACAGAACTGATCAAAGCTAGATAAGCTTCGTACTATTGTACTTACAAATGTTAATACTCCAAGTGTATCTTTTTTACCTTCTGACTTTGGTCTGTAGCAACCTCCTGTATATTAGCGCCTAGTTATCATATCAGAAGTGTAATGTTGTAGTAATTGATGTAGTCCTGTGAACCAGAAGTGACTTGGAATGGACATTGGCATTTAACAGAAGTTCGTTCACGTGCCATTATTGTTTTCTTGATTTTAATCATTGTTTTTCTTCTTTTTTATCTCTCTCTTCTTTTAAGTAATTAATTACATGCAGTAGTTTTGAACTTTACCTTTAGTCTTTGTCTAAATCTGTCTGTCTTGCCATATAGTTTCAATGAGAATAGATAACTAAAGATAACTACTACCTATTTACATTTACATACACTATTATAATCTTCTTCCAAATAGAAATGTCGGAAGAATTTGCATTTTCCTTTCAATGATTTTATATCAACAATTTTTTGCTTCTGTTTAAATTACAAAGAGATACAAAAAGATTGTCTATCATAAGATTGAATATGATTATGAAAAGTTATTATTACATAAATCCCTTCAATTTTTCAGGGTTCTTACTTATCGGAGGATTTTTTGACTTATTGGTTTGGCGTAATGTGAAGGACTTGGACCTGTATGATGAAAGTAACAATGCTGTAAGCTCTGCTCAAAAGCCAGGCTATTCAGACAGCAGGCCAAAAGCTAGACAAAGTACTTCGGCGTATTCTTGATCAAAAATTCCATTTTCCCTCTTCCAGCAAGATAATAATTACAGTCTGCAATCTACAATTTAAAAATATAGTATTATATATTAAGTATCTACATGCTTTAATAGTTAATAGTAATAAATAACAACATTTTTCACTTCATGGCTCATTCCAAGTGTATATGTCAAAGGATGCTAGAATTTTTAATCATGAATTTTCAATGCAAAGTAAACACAGACTAGGCAGAACAGAAAACATTTAATTTTTCTAATTGTAAGTAGTGCCTACTCTGAATCACGACCCTGGCCCTGTTGTGGAAGAATTGTTTGCTATGATTAATTTTACTTGTCATTAAAAATACTACTGGTACTCGTAAGGAATAAGTAACTGGTAGGTGTATTGTGTGCATTTATACACGAAATTGCATGTATATTTGCAATAAACTTCCCTTTAGGCTCTGACACTTGCAAAAACATAATGTGCACCTGCCTTTCACGTTCTACTACGTATCAATTTTCCACCTTAATGCATAGCTCTATTATAATACTTAAATCAAAACCAACAAAATCACGATGACTTTAAAAACTCAGAATTAATCTGTAATTGCTACAAGAATGGAATCCCTCTTCCTTATTTTATTACATCATCACGATCTGAAACAAAGAGATTTAAGGTAAACTTTTCAAAGTGACTTTCTAGATATTGGAGTTTTAAAAAGGATAAATACACTAGCATTAAGTAAATGTTGTCGTGCACGGGGTAAACTTGAACACTTCCTTAAAAAGTATCTATGAAGTACAATTGGATTATGTGACGATACACTACAAGGAATCTAGTCACCTAAAAACCCATTACTTGTTGATTGTCCTTATTTGCCCAAAATCCACTTACAATGCAAAGTTAAAACAATTTTTAACAATCATATTCTAATGCGATGCTATTTAAAATGTCATACTAATTTTTTGCATCACACGCTTGATAGATGTACTTGTGCTACAAAGAAAATTACAGATCACTAAAGATTGCAAATTGCAACTCTCATTGGCCACTAAGTGCTGTTTACATATATCAAAGATTTTATTTTTTCTGATTGTTTCTAATTTACTTTGGGCAAAAATGAGATTTAACAGTGTGATTATTCATAAATGCACATTAGAACTGACATACAAACATGGAATATGCGAATTAGGATGAATGGTTTTCTCAGAAGATGTTGACGTGTACTGTCCATGTTAAAAAACGTTGGTTTTGCTAATTTTATTGAGATATCGTGTATTCTGTGTGTAACAAGTTTTTTGGCACTACTGCATGCAGATGTTTATATTGCGTCGCAATTCAGACAATATGGAGATTACAGGTAGGTACAGATTATAATATGGAATCATGGACCATTGATATGCATCTTATTTCAGTGCATTTGATTTTACAGTTTCCTCTGGACTGCTGAGTGCATTGAGATGACTTTGACAAAATACCATATCAAAACAGGATGAAAAATAGTTTTTTTCTGAAAACCATTCTATAAGACAATAGATTAGATTTATATAGCATTATTTCAATGGGAATGCACACCTAAAGAATGTAATAAAAGGTAGAAATTAGAATCGAGGTGCTACCGATAAAATCTGCTAAATCCTTTCCTTTCTGCCAATTCTTCTTCCTAACCTTAAACTTACAATAATTCTTTTCCTGCTCCTTTAAGTCCTTATTTTTTGTGCTAAATGAGTTAGGAAACGATCTGTTTCTTTGAAGAGAACACATTTATCTTACATGAATCAATTTATGCACTTGCTGTACATACTTTTGTAGTAGTAGGTACTATACAAATTAATGTATTAGCTTAAGAATATTAAAACTAATACCTATACAAGTATTTTTTCATATATTTATTGTGAGCTGCGGTTGACTTGAGTCGAGCACTCGGAAAACTCGTGGGAACGTTTCTCATTTCTTGGCTTGACAGCATTAGCTGAGTTTTTTGTGTATAATTGTGGTACTATGTAAAGATAAAAGAATCACTGACATACTGAATTTATATATTGCAAAGTATGTCTGAGGATACTGAGGAATGCTCCCTATGTGCTTCACTCCCCCAACATACTCATATAAGGCTATAAACTAAAGTTACCTTTGGTTATCAATGCCAAACGATGGAAAATATAAAAACAGCACATTATAGTCATACACAAAGAAAGGATGATTACCATTTGTAATAATGTTTTTAAGTAGGTAGCTAGTTGCAATTTGCAGGTAGAGATAAAATGAATAGTAGGATAGTCCTGCCTGCCTGGTTTGCTATTTGCTACTGAAGTTTGGCCTATCTCTCTTCTTTAGGAAGGTAATACTTGTTCTTCACCTGCATAATACATTAAAATACGAGTACAGTAGATCACTTAAACAGACGTCAGTAAAACAGTACCTACGTATGTCTACAAGGCGAAATGCAACATAATAATAAACTGAGAAGGGACCAAGTTGCAATAACATCAACAAAAAGATATTACTAAGAACGGATGAATCAGAGAGAATCATAGTAATCTCACAAACAGAATAGGACAGACACCTATTTCCTTATATCAACTACACATATCCATTTCTGGGGCAAAAAATAATATACTCGGCTATATAAAGTTCAATGCTATACCATTAGCTTAGTCTTGTTGTGAAAGAACCTCTGAAGTGAACACACAAACGTTACCTCCATCCAAATCACACGTGCACTCATTTTCAAAAGTGAAAAAGTGAAAAAGTTAAAATAAATTCAAAATGAGAGGAATTTGGATCTTGATTTCTGCTGTTGCCCTTATCCGTAAGTTCTAATAATCATTTTCTTTAAGGTAAATTTCAAATCATGCTAATAATAAATAAAATATTTACAGAAACATGTACCAGTTCTCCAGTGGGTCCTCCAACAATAGAATATATGGATGGTCCAGATGCTGCAAAAGTTGTTTTCGATGAAAATGGCAGCGAAATGAAACCCGGCGATGCTGTTGCTACGAATTCTACCAGCCCTGATGTTTCCAGCACTGATTCTCCATCCCCAGTAAATGTTGCTGAAGCCGAAGCTGAGTCAATGGTCGAAGCAAATGATGACACCAGTGACGATGCACCAACAACGCTCAGCCCAATGTCTTCCGATAGTATTTTGAATGATGACGATACGGTGACAAGTATACCCGATGCTAACTCAGAGGCTGACCAACCCGAATCAGATTCCGACTCTCCTCCAACAACTTCCTCTAGTGTTGACATGTCGTAAAATAATTGACCCAATTTTCCGGTGGTGGTTAAGGTGTGGTATGACCCACTGCATTTTGATAATAATTACATACATTCAGTAATGTCGTGCTACTGTGCTACATTTTGATATTATTTTAAATGACAACTATAGTAGTCAATTACATTTCAAAAAGACTTAATGATCTACAAAACTTCGAGTAAATTATGCATGAGTGTAAGTAGGTTTAGCACTTACGGTCCTCCGGTTTGTAAATATTTACTTAGAACAACATACAATTTTTCTCATGACATAGTAAAAATAAAATAGAGAATGACAACTGTAATTACATTGTAGTCGTATGCTTAAGTATTATTGACTGTCTGACAACTAAATTAAGGACGAAGAATACTTTTAATTGCATGCGTGGTAACCAGTGTTCAAGCAATTTCTATTGTTTTGTCTCAACCAGACTTTTGTTATGAATTTCTTTAACAACTTAACACTTAGAGAGCTCCCCTTTATTCAATTCAACCTTACATGACACCTTAATCTGATATAATTTGGCTTTTACCTTTGAATTGTGATTATGGCACTAAACGTTTTAAGATTTCTTATGGCCACTAGCCTTTTGGCCTTAACACGCTACTCCAATATCCTAATTGCTCATTATTCTTAAAATTATTGATGTAATGGTTGTCGCAACTATTCTTTCTGTTCTATTCAACTTATGATTTATTCTTTCAGTACATTGTTACCTATTACCTTCACCAATTCTTATGATCATTGCCAAAACTTAGACTCTTTAAATCGCAATCTCTTTACTAGCGAGATAGGTACGTGTAGCTGGTACTTTATTGGTACATTTGACAAGATTTATTTCCTCATTGTTTCAAGAGCAAGTTTTCCTCAATTATAATCGCAGATGTGCAGAAAATGCAAAAATTTCAGTGTATGAATAATGAAAACCATAAAAATAGTCTAAATTCCAAAAATGTTATTGCAAATTTTTACCTGTCAAATTAATTACTGAGATCCTTGTATGGGTTTCGCATATGCATTAGAATGCATAAATCATATTGACTTTTACAGTTTACGAAATGTAAACGCTTGTACCAGTTGCATTATTATTGTTTTTGTAGCGAGACAAATTGAAATCAGTTTTCTTAGCGATAACTGATAGTAGTAATTACAAAGCTGACTGTTGGTGAATGTATAGGATTGAGTGTGTGTAAATATTACGCAATTTTCTATGCTACAGATACTACTAAGCTTATTTGAGTGTATATAGATATTTCTATCTATAAACCCATTTGTTGATATGATGATGATTATGAACTATAAATTTTATAAGTGTACTAGGCAGTGATTTCTATTAAAATATACATGATTAGTATGTAGTGCTCGACTGACATGAGATTCAGGTCTAAAAATTCTAGTTAAGCAGCGTAAGTAAATGCATAAAAATATGTAATGATTATGTTTGCTCGTTTGTTTGTTTATGTAGTATATATTTACATTACAAAACAGTAATTGTATCAAGTGTAGGTATCTATATGTAAATTACATAAAAATTGAAACCGTGTGTAAAAATAGTCTTAATTCACAATGATTCTGATATAGAGTGTTAAATAATGTAGTACTATTATTGGCCTACGACTATACACGCTGTGATGGTGAACAGTAGCTACATAGACCAAATAGTATTTATGTACCTGTTTGGAATATGTAGGTATTGTCAGTTTCTGTATACTGAGTTACTGTATGTACCTATCAGTAGCTATGAATCGTATGTAATGTTCGTAAAAGAAAACAATGCAAAAGAATGGAATAAATGCCATCATAATTCTCAGTCAGTGGGACGTGAAGGACGAGTCGGTCTTATTATTAATGTAAATGTACATACATTACATGCACAATTCTATACATCTATCGCTAAATAGCCGTTTCAAGTAAACCAGAGAGTGTATGCCTAGTAGCTATCTCTAATGATTGTATGTACACCGTGTGGGTAACGATTATAAGTCATCGCAAAATGTAATATGTAAAGTTTCATGGGAAGCCCTTCTTCATTCAATTCGCAATGCTCTTTTACTATAAAATATTTGAGTCCTTCTCATAGTCATTTTATCTTTTATATACTATAGTACCAAGTACCATACCTAACGAATGGCATTTTGTTTTGGTTTTCGTTCGGAAGGGTTGGGTTACTTGCACAGGTACTTATATTATTACTACGAACAGACTGACTCTGAGGAGTGCAAAAGATTTTTCATTTGATAACAAAATAATGCACAGCTTCATCAGATTTTATGCTCTTTTCCTCCACTATTTGCTACAATGCATCATAATTAAAAGGGAGTGCACTGAATACTGAACAGTCTCTTGGAATCTGATGCTGACTGATTTACAAGCTACTTTAACATGTTACTGCGTACTTAGTCTCCATTATTTCTACCATCTTACGTTTACTACTTGGTTTACAAGTTACAATTAGGCGAGAATAGATTTCTTGCAAATTACACAGATATCTTACTTATGTAGCATAGCATGACTGAATGATTTCAGCCTCTGATTACATGATGCAAGCAATAAAAATATATTGTAGCAGCCCAAATTAAAAATCGGATCAGCACAAGGATACTTTCCAGTTTTTTATGTATTTATTGTAACCTAAGTATAGTAGCCAACATCCATTTATCATTACTACACTTGAAGACAAAGCTATAATACCGACGTAACAAGGGAGTGGGCATTTATTTTATATTTTCATCAAACACTGACTAGACTGACTACGACTGTCAATATCATTATTACGTCGGAATGCTCTCTACACCAAATATATTATCATTAGGAAGGCCATCTCTACAAGAGCAAGGTCCTCTAATGACTTCTTTACAAATATTGATTTTGAAGGAGAAATTAATAACACCCATTTTTTTGCAATTAGAATAATATGTATTTGCAATTTTGCAAGAATAATTAGTTTACCCTTACTGTGATTGCGCAAGGATTGCTTCATTTCGGTAACTAATGAATTCAGTCATCAGCAAGACAAAAAAAATAGGTGAGGCATTAATGGCTACTCTTTGGCTATTTATAACATTCATTAACATATTCATGCGTTATCTTTAGAGATGCACTATCATCCTTTGCTTAATAGTATGCGTTCCTTGGCTTAAGGTAGCAACCTTCATCTTAATAGATCTTTCTTTCAGTAAAAGATACTTTTGAAAAATGCACAGCCATTCATATGGGAAATTTACACAATGAACCAACATTTTTGCAATGAGAGATAGTTATGACTTAAGATAAATGCTTCAGCTTATTGTTATTTCATTCAAATACCTAAAAATTATGAGATTTATACACCCGTGAAGCATTTATGGTTGTTTGTTACCTAATTCTCAGCACGTTGTTAGTGATATTTTTATGAATGCGAAAAATGATTGCGTCTCGTCTTGACCAATGTCCGCGGGCCCACCCTTCATGGTTTGATTACTGATGGCTTATGCATCTCATGAATAAAGGCATTCATTCATATAAGCTTGAAAATGTTGCTAAAAATAGGAACATGTATAAAATTTCAGAACTTTGTGTAGCTGATTTTTCTTACATGCTACACACACCTAAATAAATCAGCAGATATAATTTTTCAGCTTTTAAGTCCTTAAATAGAATATAACTCATTATTAACCATGTTCAACTGAAGAGTCTACAGAAATGGTGCAATACTTTTTGTATGGTGAACATTGTATAAAGATAAACATTGATTCAATAAACCGGCTGTGCATTCAATTCTTTAAGGAACCTTCGTGCAAAGAAATATTATTGCAATAAGTTACGCATGATAATGCTAAAACGCTCAGAAAATTTTCAGGTAGGTACACTCCTATTATTTGTACTACTCTTAATTACCATTTTATTTCCTATATCATGCATATGCACAAGAAAATGTTGCAAAGGCAATTTCTTTGTTTACATAAAATGTTTGAGAGCAATTAAAATATCATTTGCAATTCCGTGAGAATGAAGTAAGATTCATATACACAACTCTGTTTCAAGAACGTCGGGGCTTAATTAATAGAAAAACAATCAGGAAATATGGTTTATGTGACATTTACATCATTGCACGAGGAATATTTAGTCAACCTAAAAACACTAAGGTTGTATAGTCTTTGCAAAATTTGATTACGTCTTGTTATTTCAGCTAGCTTGATCTGACTGGACACGTTTTGGAGACAGACTGGCAAAAACTGAACGCATTTCAATGCTAATGTCAAAGATGGTACATAGTATAGTAAAAAACCCATGAATATATAATGATAGAGTAGCCACTTTTAATTACCATAAGTTTCGCTTCGCTTTTTGGAATAACTACGGCCTATAGTCTCGAGCCAGGGCAGTTGTTCTTATAATTCCTCAAGTATTGCCAATTTTACAATAGGTAGGCATGTATTTATTGTATAACCTAAATAGGCCCACCTATAGCTACCCATCTACGTAAACAATTATTATTATTACCCACAATCTCGTTGGTCAAGGAGACGAAGAGATGGCTCAGAGTTTTTTTACTCAAATGTCTGGTCTTAGTCTTGTCTGGTCTCTATCTAGCCATGACCGTGACCAGACGAGACCAAACCACAGGTAGATATATACAATAACCATTTTATTTCAACTCAGATCGACATTACAGCATCCACATTAATTATTAGGTAATTGGCCTGCTCTACTGAATTTTTTCAACAATCTCGTGATGTTCTATGGCATATCTACTTTTGAATCAAATTCTAAGCGTATGCTACCTCCTCACAAGACGCACACCAGCAAAACCTCAAAACTCAGCACTATCCAACAATTTATACTATCAAAAAAGTTTCCACTTGCAATCTGACATTAGCAACAAAGAGAGACGATCTAAATGTTTAACAGTTAATAAGGAATAAATTTGGCCAATGAATTTATTTATTGGGGTGTTGCGAAAAAGGTAATAATTGATTTTGCTAAAAATCCGTAATTTTTGAGAATTTAAGGTATTGAAGATTGCCATGAAGCACATGAAAGATTTTCCCATGAAAATTATTCTATTTCTGGTGGAAATTCCCAGACAATTTTGTCATTCATTTAAATAAAAGGGTTTCTTTACTGTTGATAGAGGTGTGAAAAGGAGAATTTTTTGATAATTTCCTAACTCGATAAGGTTTGAGAGTTCATTTTAATGGCAATAACGATAAAAGATGATTTCTCCCTTTTAGATTTCGTGTTATTTAACAAAGGTTCTAGGGCAAAGCGTTTCTACCTGCTAACCTAGTGCATTGAGGCATTCTTTCTTGTATTAGCGTAGGATGATAGAAGTTATGGGAGATTTGTCATGTTGATAAATGAATTGTTCAAAAATCCGTTTAGGTTCATCCTACTTTTAAATTCATACACAATAAGCATTGGGAAAACGGCAAAGCTATAATTATGCGAATTTTTCTAGGTCTCTTGGGCTTTCACGCACAGGTTGTGTGTTTACATTTCTCATGTGACATGGTTCTAGGTCTATTGGGAGTTACATCTGGTGTACATTTCTTGTTAGTATTTATTTAACAATGTCTCTTTTGGTTGTTTTGTTTCACAGGAAATTATTTCGGTAGCATTTCGCGTGTTTGCAATAATAAAGCAATATAAGGGTGTAACGAACACCTTGCTATACGATGGCTTGGACTAGTCTACATATGGCCTGCCTGACCTGCCTGGAAGAAATTGAGGATTTACGCTATGATAAACACAGTTTATCTCGTAATTATAGATACATTCACTCGTCACACTGGATGGAATTACGCAGACTAAATTTTTTTGCTCTCATTTTCCACGATTCTTCTAAATTTAGTACATCTGTGAAATGTCCGAATGGATGAAACTCAAATAAAAAAATTTATGATCAAGGCTGTTATAAGTTTCTATGCACGAACATTTCATAGACCCCAAGCCAATCTAGCATCTAACCTTTCGCTACGCAAACCATTCGCAATATCACACTTCAGGGCATTATATATCATCAGAAATTATCTCCTTCCACGGATTGAAAGGTACTTCATTAAATTTTTCTAGTTTATTTGACATATATTGATGTAAATCTTGTTTTAATAATCCGATTGCTAAATATAAACCACGTTATTTCCAGTTTCATCGAACAATGCGGGTCATTTCTCCAATATTTCCTTTGTTGGTACTAATCGGTACGTCGCTATTTTCGATCTGTTGGAGAATTATTACTTATTTACATGCATAGCAATGAAAAATATTATAGCTGTTTTTATAGCATAAATTAATTGGCAAATTTTTTTATTAGTCTACCAAGGAAATGCCCACCCAAGACCCAGCCCATTGATATATTTGGATATTCCCCAAGACCAGATAGCAATGTCCTCTGAAACTTTTGACGCTATTTCTACACTTCAATCAGGTTCTTCTGAAACTACTGTAAAGGAGAAATTATTGAAAATCTCTCCAGAAACAGAAAATAGAATAACCTGTTTTCCATATATAAGCAATCTCACCTACCCCAACAATGGAGAGAGTGATAGGGAAGAACAGTGCAAGGACCGAGGATGTTCATGGAATCCTAGAGGAACTGGAAAGAATTGGGCGTCTTACTGCTTCACGCCAAAAGATTATGGATATATTATGGAAGGTAGTCCAGAAAAAACTGCCGATGGGTACAAGTAAGTGTTTTATGCACATTTTTGGTTAGAGATTTAATACCGACTTTGCTGCACTCGAGATATCTGATACACATTATAAATTGCAAGTATATTATTTTCAATTGTATAAATAAAATTGGAATGAAAACATGTCATATTGAATGCATTCAAAGAATTCGTTTGAAGAAATATGGAACAAAAACTTATTTTGGACAGGATTCTCAGTCACTATTACTCACAGTAGAAGCCCAGTCGGATTCCCGGCTCAGATTTTCGGTCAGTATAAAAAATAAAAAACTACAATTTTCCTAAAAAATGTAACACAAAGACAGTGATTTTTTCATAACGATTTGCAGTTCACGGACACTAATGATACTACAAGATGGCAAGTTCCATTAAAGATCAACCCACCGAAAAATATTAAGAAAACTCCGTTGTATGATTTTGGATTTATAAACGATCCCCTGTTTACAATGAGAGTGTTTAGAAAATCCTCTGGAGCAGTAATCTTTGATACATCTCTTGGGGGATTGACATTCTCTGACCAATTTTTGCAAATTGCTACCAAGCTCCCCAGCAAAAACATTTATGGCTTCGGTGAACGCAAACAACTATCATTTAGACATGAATTCAAAGATGATTGGGGGCACATTCAGAATTCTCGAGGATCAAATGACAAAACCAATGTGAGTGCTCACGATAATTTTGGGGAATTATTAGTAAGGCTTGTATGAATCAAAGCAAAAAATTTATAGCAATAAAACCAGTCTAAATACTATCTATTATAAATATCAAGCAGGGAATCTCTTCCATAAATCTTAACGGGCTACATCCCTACTATACTGTGCTAGAAAATGATGGAAACGCCCATTCTGTCTTGATAGTAAACAGTAATGCTCAAGGTAACCTCATTTCTCCTTTAAACCGTTGATTCAGGGAATGAGTTCTTTTTATATATTCTTGTAGAAATTACACTCTTGCCAGTACCAGGACTGATTTACAAAACCACTGGTGGAATTCTTGATTTTTATGTATTTTTGGGTCCTACTCCTGATGAAACAGTACAACAGCTAACGGAGGTATTCATTCTCATTTTAAATTGCATTTTACCTACATTCCACCTTTGAATATTATATAACTATAAAAACGTATACTTATGATCTTGTGATTCATTTATAGGCAATAGGGAGACCTTTCTTACCACCTTATTATGCTCTCGGATTCCAAGTTGGAAAACAGTCATATTCTACTCTGGAAGATATTAAAGACTTACAGACCAGTGTTCGCAAAAATGAAATTCCTTTTGTAAGCAGTTTATCCTTTCATTTAAGCTGACGAAATGATCGATTATTTTATACATCCTTTTCTTTACTTATAGGATATTTTGTATGAAAGTGGAGGAGAACTTGTCGAGCAGTACAAAAACAATTCCTCTGAAGTATTAGAATTGGCGAAAAACATGACTAAGGAAGGAATTCACTTTTCTATTGCCCTGGTATGAAAAATATTTCATTTGAAAATATTTCTAGCAATAAATACACATTTTAATTAATGTACATTTTTCCGGCTATAGAATCCGTTTGTATTTAACTCCGACAAAGTTGAAAACTCAACTGAAATGAACGGAGACGAGAAAGATCTGTGGATAAAATCTTCCCAAGGAATTCCAGTGGAAGGACTATTTAATTCCAAGTTGGTCAAATTTCCTGATTTTAACCAAAATACAACCTTAAAAAAATGGGGAGAAACCATCCAAAATTTGCAAAGTAAATTAGGATTTGGAGCACTTGATTTAGTAAGTTTTTTCTTAAAGTACTACTACTACACCTATACGTATCACTTACTCTAAGGTTTTTTAGTCATCACGTTTATATTTGTTCCCAAAAATAATCTATTTATAATAATATTATTTATGTAATTTATTTGGGGCTAATTTTTGTATAAAGGTGTACAATGCACCGAACAATGAAAACTCCGAATGCATGGACAAAGACAAAAACGGACGGAAACGGAATACGCCACCAGATCTACAATCAAGTACTAGTTTTCTTAGATCAGGAAAATATTTACAATTGTTTGGCTTATTTCAGGGCTTTTCTTATTTAGTAGGTTATATGTATAGGCAGGCATAATGAATTAGAAACTACTATTCTACATAACAGCTTTGATTTTGAAATTATATACATTTTTTACAGAAATGGGAGATTGTCTAAATACTTATAAGACTTTCGCTGATAGCCAACAAAGTTCCGGCAGCCACTCTCTCTACGGTTGGTCTCAATCCAAAATTACAGCAGAGTAAGCATAATCTTACTTAGAGATCTAAAATTATTACAATTATTTTTATCATAGTTTTATTATCTTGTATTAAAATTAAACAGGATAATGTATTCCTAAATTATATCTGTGCTTCTCTGAGTAGAACAATGCAACAGATGAAATTGAGACCTTTGGTCCTTTCTAAATCAACATTTTTGGGATCAGGACAATGGGCAGGTCATTATTTCAACAATGGCATCGGAAAGTGGTCAGATCTGCATTTGGGGATAATCCAATTACTACAATTTAATCAATTTGGCATTCCATATGTGGGCAGCAATGTGAATGTTCTTGATGTCAATATAAATAACTCTGACGAATTTAATCTGCGCTGGATGCAAATTCAAGCTTTCAATCCCTTGACAAGAGTTCCTAATGTAATTTCCTATTTTCATCATAAAGTTAGTGCAATAATTGTGGAATAGATGATTTAGTAAAACCTTTTTGATCATTTATAGACATTGGACTTACAAAGTGCGAATGAAAAGGTTGTTAACGGGATTAAAAAAGTGTTACACATCCGATATAACTTGCTACCTTATTTTTATACCTTGATGTATCTTGCACATACGAAGGGGAATACTGTAGTTCGATCTCTATGGCATGAATTTCGAAGGGACCCTGTAACTTATGATATTGATCGTCAATTTCTTCTAGGAACGGGTACAAACGATTTTCTGGAAAGACCGATATGATTTTGATTATACTATGATTAATAATATTTTCTGCGTAAAAGGATTGTTAATTAGTCCAGTTCTGGAGAAAGGTGTAAATTCCGTGGAAGCTTATATTCCTCGGGATCGTTGGTACGATTATTACTCCGGCATCGAATTGCTAGAAAGGGGTCGTCATGTAATGTTGGACGCACCGGAAGATAAAATTCCCTTGTTAATAAGAGGATATCACATAATTCCGATACAAGAGCCTGGACTGAATACAGAATCATCCAGAAACAACAATTTTACTTTAATTGTTGCTCTTTGTGCGAAGGGGAATGGAAAAGGACAACTTTATATTGACGACGGAATTTCTTTAGGTAAGTAGGATTCTCCTGTTGGATATCTGCGTTTATTCGCAACGACTTCCTCCTCCCTACCTATACCTACCTTAATAAATACAATTTTTTGAATTAATTTTATTTATCATTTGCAGACTCGATTGAAAAAGGAAAATATTTCTTGGCGAAGTATTCGGTTACAAATAAAACCGTCGAGGGATTAGTAGAGCATGACGGATTTCCAGAAGTATCATCGAAATTTATATCAGATATTCGTCTTCTCGGTGCTGCTGATGTGAAAACTGTAAGTTTAAATGGAAACCTTCAAGAAGCTGTAAAAACTGTCCCTGGTTCAGCAGAAACTTTAATAACTGGATTGAATTTGGTCTTAAATTCCAATTTCTCTTTGACTTGGACCACAGGAGGCGCGTTTTATTGATATCTTCTAAGCGTTTTCTATTGTATTGCTACATTCAAATTTTCAATTGTTTTTAACACAGTGTACAAAAAATGAGTCAGAGTAATTGATTGTAATTTGAGATAACTTTTCAAAAAATTAGAGTAAAATCTATGTATTCTCAGGGTATGATCATGGTATGGTATGACCAGGGTTGGTATTATTATGATAATACCTAATGTGAGTTTGTCATTCTTCAAATTATCTACACTGGTGCCTGGTACGAACATAACATAATATATTCATTTAATATTCATTAATTGTTGCATTTATATTCTATAAACACTTGATCTCTTGATTTCATCAGACAATAAAACAAGATTATCCACATAGAATTAAGGAAAATGTATATTTTAATTATGGCCCAAGTAAATGATGTAACTGCAAGTGAACTTTCAACGATTGTTGAATAGGTTTTCATGTTGATATTACACATGCAGAATTCGGCATGGTCATAAGTCATATTTGGAAAACTGCAAACGCCAAATCCTATGAAATTTTGGTCGGTCGAACATTAGATATTGACAAAGAACAAGTAAGTAACAGAGATATTGTCACCTGAACATTTTTATTGCAGTTTTTCCATATTGACTGTATCATGTATTCATCACAGATGTATCAGAAAAAATCTTTTGCAGCTTAATATTTGAAGTTATCTGATCTGAATGTATTTTGTTATCGTGTACCATTATTGTGTTTCTTATTACTAAGTTGTCGGGTTTACTCATCATTATCATTGACCGTAATTTAACTGTCTAACTTATTTATATTTAACTTTACATTAAGAGAAATATGTGAATAGCAGTTTTCATTCAGAACAGATTTCTTTATGTACGTTTATCTGGTATCTTTTCTGAAGAGGGAAGTCGGGTTCCTTTTTATAATTGGGTCTGTCTGTGAAACTCGTTAATATCAAACCGTAACAATCGTTGAAACATATCTTCCGAAGACATACGTAGTGTTCCATCACAGTTGGACCTTCAAAATGATCGGATAAATGGAATCAACCTATTTTTATGTAAAGAACATTATTATAAAATGCATTAGCTAATTCATGTTAATGCACTATAGTTCTTTTTAGCCCGTTAAGTTTTAGCTTTTTAACTATCTAAATGAACAAGGAAGCCAAAGTCTGTAATTTTGACTATCAACAGAGTCAATCATCTGTAATTTTGACTATCAACAGAGTCAACATCTGTAATTTTGACTATCAACAGAGTCAACATCTGTAATTTTGACTATCAACAGAGTCAACATCTGTAATTTTGAATATGAGAATACTGCATGCAAAACATTCAAAGATGATTGACCACATTTGAAAGTATTACTGATACAATTTGGAATACATTATGGAAATCCTCTTTCTTCATTTAATGGTCCAAGCACCACGATGAGTTTTAAATGAAAACAATGAATAGTTGAGTCCACGCAGATATTCTCACACAACAATTTTTTGTTTCAATCTCGCCCTTGAAGTGAAATGATCATGAAAACACAGCGTATAGTATTATATACGCACGCAATAACATAAATTATAGCTATTAAAATAATTTAATATTGCTATTGTACAATCGTGAGTATACGGTATAGGTATTATAGCGTGTCAAGGTTATCAAGTTTATCATCACAAATGTATCAGAAAAATCTTTTGAAGCTTAATATTTGAAGTTATCTGATCCGAATTAAGTTGTATTAGTACCATTAATGTTACGTTCCTTTTATTACTAAGTTGTCGGGTTTACTCATCATTATCATTGACCGTAATTTTTAACCATCTAAACTAAAAATTTATTTTATTAAGAGAAATGTGTGAATAGCAGCTGTCTTCATTCGGAACAGATTTCTTTATGTAGGTTTACCTGGTATCTCTTCTGAAGAAGGAAGTCGAGTTCCTTTTTCTAATTGGGTCTGTCGTTAAAATTCGTTAATATTAGATCGTAACAATCATTTGAAACGTATCTTCGGAAGATATAGTGTTCTATCACAGTTGCAATTGGACCTTCAAAATGGTCTGATAAATATACATTCCCAATTTCGTAAAATCCAATCAATTCGGACATTTGGATTACAAAAATGGTTCAACACAAAAGTATAATAAGACTTAGAAAAATCGTAGCGGAGAAACTCTTTCTTTTGGTTTGTGTTGGTACGGTGCTATTGCAAAGGAACGTTTGTCAAGCAGACATTATTATTGATGGTAAAATTAATGTTCCGATAAATCAAACTATCTCCAAGCTTTCTCCACGGACAATAAAATATATTCTGCCACCAGATCCTCATGTAAGTTCTTAAGGTATTACAAATGGATACTACATTTTTGTTCCTACAACTTTTAATTTTTTAGATGTATTTCATCAACTGTAATCAAGCAGGCCTGGCCAAAGCATTATCCTATGATGTATAAATGAATCAATGAACATAGTAAGTCTTAATGTAATTAAAATCAATGACACTAAATATTTAGGATAAACTATTTAATGTGAAAATTTCAACGGATTCAACGGATTTCAGCCACCCGCTGTTAATTACTGTTCAACAACGTGATGAAACAACTGCACTAGAGATTCCGTATTCGTTCGATGATAATGATGATCCTGAGATACCCAAATCGTAAATACTAAAATATTTAAATCTTGAAAAATGAGACAAATCTGCAAGTTGTAATTGGTTTACTTGATATAATTCAATAAAAAGGGTGATATACCGATCAGTGGCCACCTCCCTGTGTTTCAATGCAAAATCAACAGGACACAAAAATGTTTCTGTCTCTTTAAGAACCAGCAACCCTAGTGAAATAACGAGCTCTGTAACACTTACTGACGACCAGAACTTATATTTGGCGTACGTCTATTTTTACAACAAATGAATAATGTACCGGAATTAAAACTAATTGCGTAAAATCTCTTTAAAAGTTTGGATAAGAAATATTCAGTTGATGTGTCCCCAACTCACCCTACATATCGTCGATTTAAATTTGGTGATGAGACCTTGAAATATGTTCGTCTGGAAGCGACTTCAGAAAAGGAGGATGCACATTGCCTGATATTATCTATTCAAACACCTTTTGTAACTAATTCATGAGCATTATTTTTCATTTTGAAATGGTTTCGCTGTTTATTAATTGAAGTCGTTTTACATAATTTAGTGTCCCATCTTTGACAAGGAGAGTAATGTTCAGTACCAAGGCCGCTGGCAAACAATGTCAACTAAGGCAGCGACAACTATAAAGGTTCTTAAGAGCTAATTGAGACATAATTTTCTAGCTAATTTTATTACAAATTTTTCCAAAAAAATAAACAGAAGGCTAAATGAATTAAATATCTACAAAATGCCCCAACAGAAAGATGATTTCAGTACTGGATTCTTTGTGGTATTGGTTGTAAACAAGAATGATATTCGCTGCGGAAATGATTCTGATCCCACGGATCAAAGACTAAAAAAGGTAACACTATTTTTGAAAAGCGTGAAGACCATAGATGAGAAAGATGTGTATTCTTGGTTGGCGATATTTTTACCCGCTTTGGTGGCACTGGTTGTTGGAATTGTTACTTATTTGTCTCTATTTTTCTTCAGGATAATTATTGAAAGGCAAGCCTCATTTCATTATAAATTAATAGTTGATTATTATTTGAAAAATAACATGTTACTTG
>JABASH010001722.1:0-24119 GCA_019776445.1 Tomocerus maximus | reverse complement strand
TTGGGAATCAGCATAAAATATTTTTAAATGCATATAGCAGGTATTTGAATTCTAAACATGAAGCAGTTATTTGATTGTATTACACGTATAAAAAGTGCAAGAAAATGTTTAACTAAAACAAACTTCACCCGTACAACATAAATCACCTTATGTCTAGTAATGTCATAAATATTAAATACTTGCAGTCTACATGGAGTTTATTCCCACGTTAGTATGGGAAACATTGAAGTAGTCGGAAAATACAGAAAACTATAATATAAACACCTAAACTATGTATGTGTGCAAGTAAATGATGAATACTACCTTACGGTTTACGGTAAGTAGTAAATGAAGATTTATGTGCAGCTACAATGTAATAATTGACACGGTAAAACAACGTAGAAAAATGTAATTTTAGACCATAATACTGTAAAACGAATTGAATTAATCGATTATGTTTCCGTGTGCTCCACAGAGAAGAAAAGTATCTTGATGACTTCCTATGTCCCTGTCTGCATCTGTAATAAGTATTACTGTAAAGGTGTATGAACTCTTTTATATGACAGAATCGAATGTTAATGCGGAGACGAACGAACTTGGTGCAGAAAAATAGCGCAGGGAAAGGTGTGAAGGAATCAAACTGGGAGTGATGAAAGGTTAGCTTCTCAGGACTGATTGTGTTGACTTGATTTTGATGTTCATCTAATGTAGGCAATCCTGACCTAACTACATAATACAGTTCAGCTTATGTAGACAATCCGGTTCAGCTTCAATCAGTTCTGTTGTTTACATGTACAGACATTATGTTATTGCACCAGTAAGTTTCCCATTCGAATCTTCATAATATTTACACTCTATAAGGTACTCAATTTTTCAAAACTACCAGACTAAGAATATATGCATTGCATAGTAAACCTGATCTACTTTTTTATACCTAATTCTAAATTAGTCTGTGAAAGGATGTCTTCATTCACTCTCTATACGAGAATAAGGAAAATTCCTTGACGGTTCATTTGTAAGTTGATAAGCCGATTTTTACAATTTTTATAGCAAGCAATGCACATATCTTCCTGGCTGACGTATCCTGGTCTCTCCAAGTAGCTTCTGGCTACATAATTTGCCGACAATGAGAATATTAAATGCACATACGAGATCACGAAAGATATGAGTACCTATCTCAAGATTATTAATCAAGACTAAATCTGAATTGTCTACTCGTAATTCAAATAAAGAATATTGCCTCTGTTCTACCTGACTGTGAACTTCAATTAAATAATTCTTTTACATATACGTAGCCCAGGTGTACGTACAGCTTAGGGATATTGTGATTACGAAACAACCTGAAACCTGACAGACGTAATACGAAATATCTCATCAATTCAGTACAAAAACTTAAATCGAAATTCAGGTGCAAGCAATATATTAGCAATACATTTTCAAAGGATTGTGCAGCAGCAGCAGAAGTTGCTAGCACTCCTTTCTAGTAATCAGGAGTCAAATAACACTGCATAAGATGAAACAATGCATATCGTGCAGTCAAGCATGTCTATTCTTCTACTATCTATGACTGTCAGCACACACACCAAAAAACAATAGGATTAATACTAAGTAGCTCTCTGCAGACATCTGCTCAAAAAGATCAGCCTCGTGTTCATCACGAATTTTAGCACTAATATGCACAACGATCAATAATTGGACCTTGGATCCGCTTCATTTGTGAGCAATTTCAGGAAAATGGCAAGACATAAGAATACAAAATGCAGAAGGGTTTAGGACAATGAGAGATACCGATACAACTAAATAACCTAAAGGTCTTTAATATCCATTCCATACATGACATGATCTAGACTACTCTTGAAGTACAACAGAGCAACAACGACTTCAATAGTATACTTATGAGTCTACAGATGCAAGACATTATGCAATACAAGGTCCAAGTACATGCGTCTTAGGTACTATTCTGTATAGTCTACTATTACTTAAATTCCGTTAGTGTTGAATCTATTGAATGATGTGCTGTCTGGGGGTTTACATGACAAACTAAAATTACTAATAGGTAACTTTATGGAAAATTATTTACCTAACACTGTCAGCAAAATTACAAAGATAAGCTGTAAATTACCATTAGAGCTATTATTTACTTGAATCTAATTTTCAATATTTTAGTCTTTTAATTTCAAATCCATAATGTCCGACTCAGAATCAAATAGCTTTTTAATTTCTAACTGGTCTCCCAGAGAGGACCATGTATGACTTCTACTTCGACAAATGAGTCCTATCCTAGTACCTATCTACACTAACTTTATAACAGTTTAATATGAATCCCATTATAATAACTGCGTGCGTGTACGGTTGTACATTGTACATATAAAGGTTACTTTAAAAAGATATTTTCCTTAATTTGGTGTGTATTATAGTTTAACTTCATATATACAAAATGTGCACACGTGCAATAAATAAATGTCCATAAGATATCTGTTTACTAACTATTAACAATTAACGCAGTAAAAAGTATTTATGTAAAAAGTTGGTAATATTTTGTTTAAATCCAATCACAATTATGTCTGATGTCCAATGTCTAGTCATGTCGCTTCTGCCTTGTAATCCTTGTATTTTAAATACATATAATAATGTACAAAGTACATGAATAATTCGCATTTCATTTTCAACTTCTCGAATGACAGTTTTTAAATGAATTTTAAAGTTTGTTAATAATGTCCTAGGTACCTACTTTCTGCCTTCTATGAGTAAGCTGAAGGAACATTGTACATTTTGGCCAAGGGCAGCTTATAATATTTGTGATTTGGATTATATTAATGTTAATAATAAAGACATGAAAGTAGGTACATACTTAGTAAAGTTGTCTTGGACGCCAATTTTTCACGGCAAGTACAATAATAGTGTAGGTCCACGTAGCATAAAATGCAAATAACTACCATAGTAAATCTTCACTAGTAATCTAAAGAATTACGCAGAGAACAGCAGACAACTGTGTACAATCTGCATATAATACATATGCCAAGAATACAGAAAACGCAACTTAAGAGTCTTTAATGGATGCATGAAAGTGCATGTATGTTGTTTGTAATAAAAGGGTAGTTTAGGTAATTTAGAAAAAACACATTACATCTAAATGTAACTACAACAATACATGGCCCTTTAAGTGATTATCTCTTTAATTGCTTCTTTATATATTTCAAAATAACTAATTAGCTGATATGAAATGAAGCGAAGTATACTTAGCTGTCTTCTGCGAGTAGATGCTTACGAATTCACTTTTACATGTACATACATACTGTGTAGTAACATTAGGCCACACAGTAGTTCATACACTGTCACTACATCAAAAGTACTAATATTCAATTCTTATAGGTCCTTTGAGATAAGAATGATTGCCAGCCGTTACTTTGAGCTGTGATGAGTTGATTGAACAGCGTGAGACATAATAGAGCTAATAAGTCCATGAGTTACCGACTCAGATGGACTGAAAGTCTTTCCACGTACGAATAACTTGTTTCAAGCTTATCATTCACTGCACAAGTACATCTGTAAATTATGTTCATATACTCTTACTCACTTACTTCTACTTTAAAAATTAACTGCAATATCCAAATATACTTAAAATTAATAGCAGCAAGCAGGTAAATACATACATAAACAAGCAATAGCCAATGGCATGCTGAAATAAGTAAATAAGCAGAATTTTATCTTTGTTGGTAGCATATAGCAGATTTCAATATGTTTGTAGGTTCAGCATAAAGATCCCTAATTATTAGGAATGATTTAGTAGTAAGAGGACGTAGAGCGAGTTGGTGAGTACTCTTGTCATGTCAAGAAGCCCACCAAGTGTGTAATAATGGTGCTAATGTTATTGAGTGCTAATTAAAGCTAGGCTAACTAGACTTAACTTTTAACTTGCAATAACAGCTAATAAGCACATAAGTAGTACGGAGTAGTAAGTGCGTGGTTAGTTTGGAGAAGGAATATCAGCTAATTATCTTAATTCCTTGCGCTTCGCATGTATCCCATTTACTTTTAGAAATCCATGTGCGTCGTATGCTAGTTGTTGCTCACAATTGCAATCGTGGCCACTTTAGTATTAACAGTTATGTATGCCCCATTAGGTACTACAGCAGAACAGAGTAAATAAGTACATAAATTATCAACACTAAGCTGGATGTATTAAGAAGAGCTCTTTTTCGTGTGGGCATCAATAATAGATAAACTCCTTTAGTTCATATTTTAATTTCAAGATCTCAAGTACACACTTCCCTATGTTATGTAATACGGACGGACCTTTATCAACGTGGCTTATTGTCTGCACACAAAGCATAGCGTTAGGCATAAGCAGTTAGGAATGTTTGCCAAATCAAAGCAAAGAAACGGAATTGCCAATAAAACCAAAGTCAAGTCACACTCAATAAATCAACAATTGATTTGCACGAGTGTGAGTTAGTTGAGCGTATTTACTGCTTGATACTTTAATGTAAATGGAAACGATTTCATTGGAAATACGGTACATCATGGCTAACCAAAATGATAGGTGTAAATTATTACACGTTTATGGCAAGACCTCACTGGCAGCCTCAATCAATATCACATCCAAACAACTAGATAATATATTTCCCTTATTATAATTTCATTATCTAATAGGCAGTCTCTGCATTCGTTAATTGCATTGTCTTATAAGTACTGTTATTGTGGTCCTAAATCTTCTCTCATTAAAGAGCTGCTTGCATCCACACGCAGAGAATGCTTGATCAAAGATAGAAATGACTGACTGAGTAGATTTTGCTGGCATTTCCTAATGAATTTCCTTAAATGACCAAATCACAATGCAGCACATTAACATCAAAGAATTTCTACTAAGCGCACTAAAATAGAATGCCGCAAGCACATCACAGTCACAATAAACACAAAATCAATACTATTTACTTGATAGAATTGCAAATACAAAATTTGAATGATGTAATGAATTTCTGCATTAAAATTCGCGACTGTGGCATATCTTATTGTTATGTGATGGAAATATTATTCTGTGGAATGCAATGCAACAGTAGGGAAGGAGTGACCTTTGTCAATTGGAATGTATCTTGAAGGTAGGTATAGTCGATTTTATTATGGAGTGCTGTGCCAGCCAAACTGCCAACATCAACTCAAACTCAACTCACAAAAGAAAGACCCTGAAAACTCTCATTTTTCCACAAAGAAATACATTTTCCCATAAGTCACGACGGTTTTCGTTTTCAATTTCATACTTTGTATACACAGTCTGACTTGATCACTTCAACAGAGCCAAACACTGCATTACAAAGTCTATGGGTGTAGATATATGTTTACATCCAACGAGGTAGATGCTTTACTTCTTTTATTCTGCCATTGTGCACAACAACAAAAATCCATCTAAGTATTACTGCACCAAAAGTCAAGCTCAATTGAATCAGTCTCAATGTTACCTTGCAATCGTTTGAATTTGATTATTGAACTAATACCTTACACCAACTATTTATAGCACTTACTCAAAATTAGCATAGATAAATGTATAAGGTACTTATCTACGTCCATTAGCTGCAGTATACCAATTGTGGATTGTAACAAATCTCTGCATGTGGATACTTCAACTTGTCATAATAATATAGATACGATAATTTTATGTGGGAATAATATCTAAAAGACTGATAAAATACTGCAGAATTTATCTCTGTTGTTACATAGAGCGTTTATGTCTTGGTCTAAGTATGTATAAGTATAGGTTTGCTACTTGCAGGTAATATATCAAATTGATGGTCACAAGTTAGAATAAGCTGTTATGCAATTCCAAATCCCAAACCACTCAACTACAACAAGTGCATTAAGTCGTCCAAACAATAAGTATCCAAATATGTACAATTTCATTGGTCTTATCTGCATGCAAACAAATAGTTGCAAATAAGGTTTCATATTTCATTACGACTTAATCTCGACAATAGTATTCTTATACCTTAATCTATCGGGGGGGTATGTCATATTTCATTTATTCACGACCACTTAAGCCAAGTTAACCGAGTATAAGGCAGTTAGAGTTACTATTAATATTCTTGACCACTCTCTTTAGAATTATTCACTCTAACTTCAATTATCTGCATTGTCTACCTGTTATTGTTCGCTGTAAGGTAGAACTTATACTTAACTGGACTCGCGCTGTTCTATGTCTCATCTCATTAGTGCATTGCTCTCGCTACTTTACTCACCCACTATTCAGTCAAATCACTTTTATTTTACTTTTCGGCCTCTCTAGATTCTCACTCTCATAAAATCTCATAAAATACATAATTGTTATTACAATCTGAGAATAATAGTGATGTAGATAATATAAAGTAATTGCCATACTGATGTGTTGGCGCTAGTTTATCTTGTCCCAGCAGCGAATTACTCATTTGTATTGCCTCTCTCAGCAATAAAAGCCATTACACATTTTAAGAATATTATTCGTATCATGTCATTATTCCATTTTATGACTTGCAAGTGTTAGAATGTGTTTTACATCAGATGTACCTGTGACATTGTTGTAAATGACACGAGTGCTAAAAGTGTTTCAATTCACTCCATTGTACTATTTCCCTCATCACGGTCCATTGAATGTAGGTAATACAAGTGCAGTGTCAAATCAATAAAATAAAATTACAGCGAACCACAACAGCCATTAAATCCTAATTTTAGCCTTACTAAAATCCTCAGCCAACTTACATCACAATTCTGTGGTGAGCACATCACATTACTGGCTAATTGGCCATATACACAGCTCAGGAACAGATTGTCAGGCATTTGTACATAAGTGCAGGTAGTGAGTGGCTGTAGCGATTAGCACGACGATAATGTCTGTCGCCTTACAAAGAAATCATCACTTTTGTCACCGAGATGACCTTACACACTTCAATGGACTCAATACACTGAGCGTCACGCCAATCATCCCCGTAGACCAGCACAATAGAAATACATATCTTCTGTAGCCATTTTCCTCCGTTTCAAATGCTAATGACTTTTCAAAGTTTATTTACTGCTATTAAATAAAATGGCTAATCGTCCTAGGCTAATCTAATGCAATGATTTGACTAATAGCCAAATGCGACATTACTAAACTCAAGCCAAGTTTCATTCTCACCTTTGTTATTGGAATCCATCAACACGGACACATAAATCTCAGTTAAATGCTATGTACTTCAGAACAAGTTCAGCCAATATATTATAATAAGCGAATCGAGTGTCAACCAGAATCAGAGGTACAGAGGACTCATCAATTTGTCAATGATGCAAGTAAAATTGTCAAAAGTGTCATTTGCTTGGCTTGGCTTTGGAATGTTAGATCTCTCAATGATATTTCCCATTTATTGTGGATTGCAAATAAAACATCCGCATATTTCAGTGGTTTGTGCATTGGTGGGGTCGTTACGAGTTATGCAAAGGATTTCCCACTTCGTTCTTGTACCTAATACTAACTACCAGCAGGCACATACATAATAATATCAATAAAAGTTAAGGTTACATGGCATGCCAAGCCAAACCACAACAGCTACTTATTTAGCTACTACGACCAGGCCAAGTCAGCTACTGTGCTTCACTTGACAATAATTCTTTGCAGGAGTGACAATGATGTGATAATTTATTGGTGAGCCAAGTCAAAGCAAACTTAGCAAGATCAACAGTGAAGAATAGGTAATTTTGGAAATGGGACTTAGCGACAATGCCAAACCTACAATGAGCAGGAGGAATTTGTTCAGAGTCCTTATAGTCTAATGGATGTGATAATAGCCAGAGTGAATAGGTATCTATGGACAAAGTAAGGTAAGAGTGTGTTAAATGCCAAGTGGGCGATTAACCATCCATCAAAACCAGAAAAATTAAAAGTCAGCTCAACTTAGAAAATAATGCAAGTTGACACAAAAATCTTTGCATATCTTCAGCAAGAACACCTCGCTGTACTTTTATATACAGCCGAGTGTCCCTTGACAGTGCAGAGTTTTGTTCTGTGCCAGACAGCACTTCATTGTGCCAAGTCAACTGTTTGTGTGCAAATAGAGATACATACATATGCCACTTTCTATGAAGAGATAAAGAGTAGGGAAAACGTCCTTCTGATCATTGTCACTTGAGCTGAGCTCAATGATGACATTTGATATTGTAATAAGATGTTCTAATGTGTTGTGATGTGACGATGTGAATTTGTTCAAAGCTAGGCAGACAACTTTGATTTTCTGTCCAACATAAACAAACATGTTTCTCCCTCACATCCCAATACCAATGCAATGGCTTTGGTTTTAGTTTCGTTGACTTGGCTTTGCTTTGCTTCACATGACACTCTCACTTATTTTTTACATTTTCTTTCATATAAAACCATTCGTGTTTATTTCAATGTTTATTTAAACACAATGCACTAACTCCTGTTACGATTTCTATGCTAATTTGACAATCTCAAATGACTATTCATCTCCATATGTACCGTACCTTACATCATCCTTACATTACTGCATATGTGCACCCAACCAACACGTCTTTAATTCACAAAACCTACAATGCCTGCCAAATTAACAGCAGACTAAAGCAAACACAGTTAAACTTGTATTTAGTGTTAGACATTCTTATTCACAACTAAAGGTAACCCAAAACCCAAAATCGATTCATCATTCCACATAAAACTCACTATCACTCACATTAAAAAACACAAGAAATAATGCAAACATTTACTTATTTCATGGTTAGTTGAGTTTCAATTCAATGTTTTGTCAATTGCACCACAAAGTCAGTGGGACAGTGTTAAATAATACATCAACCTAAGGCTGATAAGTACAGATAAGCTCTTATGTCATCCAAAACTGATTTTTACGTACACATTTACTTTGAACTGCTATGTTTTATCTACAGCTTGAACGTGGATATGTGTTTCAAAGACAAAGCTGGGACATATACTAATTAATTAGTACTTATGCGTAGGTAGGGAAGAAGAGCAATGGAGCACCTGGCCCAGCATCACAAAAACGTACGTTTATACTGACCGTTATAAAAATGCACACGTGTTCATAGTACAATGGCAACACTAATATGGGACTTGTTGATGTCATAACTAAGTTTTAAAAGTACGACAGAAGATACAGGAATCCAGGCGGCACTTGTCACTATAATTATAAATTTGCGACAATGACTCTTACAGCTCGCCAAACTTGGACTGTCTTGTTTGGCGCATCTTCTTAGCATAAATCTTTAGTTGCATAATGCACATTTATTACTTGCACAAATATTATGCCCACATGGACAGAAAACTGAAATAATGAGCGTGAAGTTATTTCTCCGAGTCATATAAGTAGGTACATTCACATCGCATTTTGCACATACGGAGTTTTGTTAGTTTGTGTGTACACGCAGCGAACAACAAGTCATTATGGCTGCATGGTCTACAAATAAACAGAAAACGAGTAGCAAAATGCATTTGTATTTAAGCCCATGGCTTTTTTGCTTTTCTTGAGACTTTTTGTATGATAAAGAGTTTTTCATCGTCAGTCGTTTACTAAATCTAAAGGTATTTACTTGTGTATGTAGTTACATTGCATGATAGAACTATGCAGCTGCTATGTGGACAGAGTTGCATTGACGTGATGACGAACCTTGGTTGTTCTCTAATTTTATACATTTTCATGACCATATCGTAAATTGCAATACTCTTAACAAATCCATATAAATAATAATAACGACTTAAAAGAGTCTGTTCTCTGCAAAACTCACAATGTGTAGGCCTGCTCATTGGAATGCACGTAAGAAAAGTAAGTCTACAATACAATTCCGTACTGTTTTGAAACATTGAGTCCAATTTATTAGAATTACGGCAATTGTATTAATCTTTTATTCCGTAATGATATTATTCACTAAAAAGTTAATTCATGAGATCTAGCAAGTTGTAATTACAAAGCTGTTGTTCTCTGTGCTACACTTTAATCTTGAGTAGCAGGATAGTAAGTGAATTGAACAAACGAAACAATAAAACTTGGTTGTATAAAATAATCTGAATGAGATTTTCCTTAATGAGCCTCGAAGCAAGAAAAGTCGTAAAGCATATTATCCTGGATTACATATATTCATTTTATAACATTATTTGATTCAAAAGAAATCCAATTTATATGCATTACTCCTGTCAAGCTGGAGGTAAATAAATAATATTGTTATGTACCTCGCAGATTCTTTTCCTTTCAGACAATTGCCTCTAAGAATGTAAAACGAAGGGTATAGATGTTTTGTTCGACGTTTTAAAAAATAAGCAGTTTTACTAGTTTCGCCTGCATTGCAATAATTGTGGTCAAGTTGCAGTCGCTATAGGTGGATTCTCTGCACAGTAGTCATGCACGGATATGGGATTAAACTTGCTACTAGTGCGTGCTCACACGTACACAAAACGCTCAAATATTACTTATGTAAAAATAAGTACCTCCAAAAACTAGGTAAGGTAATACTGCAGAGAATTGCCTGGTGTAGGTAGCAGTACTCCTTTCAGAATGCCAGATTGCAAGTAATGTAAAATATGTAGGTGATATTATTGCTAGCAGTCGGATGGTTTACTGGTATAACTTTCGTCTTTAGCCTATGCTGCTCATTATTAATGCTGGATGGAGTGGTCAAGGAGTGCTGTTCAAGATGCGAGCAGAAAAATTCAAATATAATTCAAATGCAAGTATGAGTTGCAGTTGTACTTAGTACTAGAGAGGAATTATAACAGTTTGCTTGCATGTATACTTAAGCAACTGTGTCTATGCTATTTAAGGAAGTGACTCCAGAAATTCAAATGCATGCCATTGCAAACTGGAAAAAAAGTTACGACGAACTCCACTCGCGTTAAGCACTCAGAAAAGAGTTTTCCAGAACAATTCAAGCCATATGAATCCTGCTATCAGACAAATAATTTACCTGCACTACTTCACAATTTCCAATTTATGGACTTCTACGTAAAAATGGCTGAAAAGAACATGTATTCCAGTAAAATTTCATGATTACGTAGATTATAAATAAAAATATAGCTCTTCACTTCTCAACAATCACGTATATTAACTTAACTATTAGTTAGACGAACTGGAAAAATATATTTTTTGGAAATATTTAGATTTGTTGATATACCTCTTGATTGTGGTTGGGTTAACTACCTGCATTTATGCGGATGACTATGACCGCGTTTGTCTTATGGTGCTAGTCAGTCAATGTTGCGAATGTTTGTGTCAAGAATAGTAAAGGATAAATATTTAACTGTAGGATTGTGTCTCGCTATATCCATTGTATTCCATTCCTGCTTTTGCTATTGTTTCCTATCCTTCCAATAAATTAGGATTGCCAGTCATTTAATTTGAATCTACGACATTGGAGACCGTGCGAAATAAGAACCTTACGACTTAGAGACAGTCCGTCTTACGAGACCGTCCTCTGTTGCCGAACGAGCCTGTGCTTACACTACTACTGGGCTGTAGTGTATACGTAAACTGTATGTACATATATCTTCCTAGATTGAATCATATTATTATTGTTGTTGCTGTTTGTATAAACACCCTTGATGATTTTTTTAAAATTAGCTTATCCTACTAATTGTCGATCAAAGCTAAACTAAAACCATTAAACCATACTTTAGGAGGACAAATATAATAGTAAGGTATAGACAGTTTATACAACCAAAGCACAGTAGTGTAAGCACAGGCTCTAGCTTCAAAGCGGCAACAGAGGACGGTCTCATAAGTCGTAAGGGTCTTATGTCGCACGGTCTCCAATGTCGTGCTAGTGTATAATTTCATCTTTTTTATGACCAAACAATATATTTTGCTATGCAAATAATGCACTAACAAATATTTATACACAGTATTTTATTTATAAGCTATACGCTATAATTACAACCGAGTATACTTGTGGAAGTATCTATAACAGATTGCATGCATTACAAACGTGCACTGTAGGTACTTACATTATTATGTATACATAGTACACGAGTCAAGATGGGAGGCCGAACAAAAACGTCAAAGTTGTCTATATTCGTTTTAGCTGGTTACATTGCCATAGGAGAGACGAACTAATATACAGATAAATGACTAGAAATACTGATCAACTTAGTGCTTTTGTTGATTATAGACAACTGATATGTATTTATTCTGCATACATTACCTAAAATAACAAGGGGATAGGATAAGAATTTTTTCTTCATAATTTGGGACGTGGTACATTTAATTTGTCAATCAGATTGAGTGCCATTGGTCAGCTTGACAATAAAATTATGCATCCCTTAGATGTCCCATATACTCAGAAACTCTATCCATGACATTTATACTGAAGTAGTACCTATAATAAAACAATGCAGTGACATGAAATCGTGGGACTCATGTTAAAGAAGGTCTGTGGAGAATATATAATTGCTCAATGAATATATTAGAATGACATTAGCGATACTTGGTCGTGTATTCCTCCAATGCTTAATGTTCATTTGTGGTTGACTGATTCTGATTTGCCTTTATAAGGACATGACGTTGTTTTCAATCTGGCAATAAGGGAATACATTATAAGACGCTTCACTGCAAATCTGCACGAGCAATAACTGGCGACATGCGGCATCATCACACTAAATATTTTATGTCTTTCACACAATCTAGTAAATCACAGATCTAAGTTATAAATATGTAACTTATGCAGGCAGCGTGGACGTCATTGTCGCACTTCCCTGTGTTTGACACAATTTAAAGACAATTTGCTGAACAACTTGGCCATTAAATTTTCAATAAACTTAAAACAGCTGAATTATGTGCGCATGAGATCTTATCAGGGGTGGAAGACAATTATCCTACTCAGAAGTACCGCAAGTTTATGTTTATGAATATCAAATTACGGTAGAGTGTGAATAATATGGTTCATACATTCTGAACAAGTGTAAGAATTGATACTTTGTCCACGGACAATAAAAAGTTTGCTCTGTGTGGCCACTAGTAGCGAAATGAAATCAGAAAAGAGTTCAGCCCTTCCTGGTTGTGTTGCTTTCATTGTGGTTTCTAGTTTATGTCGGTAGTCGGTTCATAACATGTACAGTCCAATTGTATAATTATATATTTATCTGTACTGGTGTTTGCACTTAGTGTCAAGCATTGTCTCCTTGTGCCAATAAGTTCCAGCCCAACAATCACAGGAACGAATACGTCAGAATGTTTGCACGTGTTTCATTCGACAGCGTCAACGCACCTGACACCAAGGAATAGTCATGAAACCCAACACTAATTGGGAACTACATAATAGTTCCTAAATACACCCTGTTTTAAAAATGCCCAATTTCAGTCAAAGTTCTCAAGCGCCCCAAAAAAATATCTAACTGAAATTGGAAAGACAGATTTATGCGTCAGTGTAAAATGACCATGTACTAGACTGTGGAAGTACATGCAATAGAAAGCTCTGTTGAAACAATTTAATGGCCAGTCTTGTTTTTTCCACTAATTACACGGTGATTTGTTGCTGGATGATTAGACAGAGTTTTTACTCTGAATAATTGCAGCGGGGTAGTTAAATAATAAAAATATTGATCTTGATTGCCGTTTTTCACCTGCTTTTCCTTCTACATCTGGAATGTGCCCTAACCGTTGATTTACGACAGGTATATGCAATGTACTACATTTGATTATGTACAGACACCTGCCACATATTCCACTATCCAGTCCAAAATGCGATCCCTAACTACCTGGTGTCTTGTTTCAAGTTTATGATAATTGCATCTCATCTTGCAGGCCTGCATATCATTATGTATATAGAGCACCTCACCCTACACTTCCTATATTGGCTAATTCAATTTCTAATTTTACCGAAAGAAAAACATTCCTGTCGGATTGATTTATTTGTGTGGGAACTCGAAACTTGCAATTCTTGTAGCAAAGCTTCCTCAGGCACTGCTCTGATAAAAAACTCAGCCGGGGCAATTTGTACTAGCAGTAGAGAAATCACAAATAAGCTTTTTAGAAATAATCTCCAGGAGATTATAAGACTTCATGAAAGCATTAGGGACGGAGATTGATGGATGCGTGGACCTCGTAGAGCTACAATCTTTTGTGCGAGGTACAGTCTAACTGTTACAAGTGTTTTCGATCCTGGTCAATTAACATAAACAATGAGTTTGCAAGAATGACTGATATGCGTTTGGTCGTTTAGTGAGCAAGCAGGATACATCAATTTTTCAATAATACACGCATTCTGATGCCAAAGAATAATTACAGTAATTACTAAGCCCAAACCAAGAAAGAGCACTTAGTGACTGGAGTGGTTTTGCAGAGACACAAAAGATAGTCGTTTGCAACTACTACAGTAGTTAGCAGCCGAAATCCAAAAACTCACAGACTTGGTACAAAGTCCCACAGGTTTTTATGCCAAAGATGCATGAGATCGTGTCCAATTTGAATCCATACTTTGAATCTCTTTGTACTCTGTTTCAATAGTCTGATTGCATTTTTGTATGAGCATACAATAGCTTTTATTTTCCAAATTATTATTTCCTACCTACACCACTCTGAGTATGTCTAGTGTATAGCCTACGTAATGTACAACTTTTAAGGAGATGTGCATGGCAAAGAATTGTGTGGACAATGAGCAGAGAATTCTAAACGTCAGCTGTGTGCATTATTTATTTATCTCTCCTAAGTACACTCGTCTAATTCAACTTTCGTTGGCCTAAAAACTTGTGAAGTTCAAGTTTTGTGGTTGTACTTTTATTACGTGTTCTTGCACACTGCAATTGTTGGGTATTGCATTTAAATGGTTTCGTGGAACTTTCGTTCTTTGCTTTGTTAACTACTATCAGTTACTATTACACTAGATTCAGATGGAATAATGATGCATTATATAAATATGAAGAATTGAGTCGCCTACTTGGTCTTGCTTGCCTCTCTCTACAAGGAATGTAGGTGATGGGCAAGATTAGATAAACAAGAGTACATTCACAAGAGATGTGTCACGGCATGCAGATACAAGTCTGTCTCTACTAACATCATTCACTACTCTGTGTCGTGCGAAAGAAACGTTTGGATAGAGGAAGCAAGGATTGGCTAATTAAACACTAAAGAAATGACTGATGTCACTAGTTTCTTTTGAGTATCAGACTCCTTGTGTGTGAAGGGAACTTCACATTTACATTAATGCCATGTTTTTAGCGTGCACATTTAAGGATGATGGGAAGATGCGGATACATGCTGTAGTATTAAGTAGGCATATGCATTAATTACGATCCAATGGTTATTGGGTATTGAAAGACCATCTAGAATTTACCGTGTCTATGTGTAACTACTATACATTCTATGTATTCAAATAAGGTGGAACACTGAGCCCAAGTGTCATGACATGACGAATATGAATGGCCAATAATGAGGGAAATGCAAACAGAAGGCTTTTTCTGACAGATTCGCAGAGAGATGCCAAAAAATGGCGTCACTACGTCCGCAATAAATTCTACCTGTAAAAATATCGATAGATCTTAATTAAAAACTATGTATAGGCATCCACAATATGCTTTGAAAATACTAACCCAAGTTATTTACTAAATCTGTAATTAATTATGTATTAGTATGCACATTTAGTGTGAGTTGCAAATAAACTCAGATGCAAATAAAGATCGAATATTGATTCTACCAAGATTTTATATTTTTTAAGAGCAGAGATGCCAGTGTGACTGTTGCTTATAGCGTAGTAGTATTGCACTAAAGAAATTCAAAGTAGACATAAGGAGATGAAAAGAATTTGCTTACATTAGAGTCCTCGTTGGGATGAAAAGGCAGGACGGTGGTGATCCTCTTGCCCTTCTTGTCTCGGTATGGCTTGCCCGGACTAAGCGAGCCGTGAACACTGTGTTGCATCACATCCCAAATCTGAGCTTTGTTTTTGGGTCCGTAGAGTTTGCTTTGCTCCAGCAGGCCATGGACACTGACACTGCCCAAGTCGAGGATGTGATTTTGGCTGTTGATCTCCTTCTGAGGTGCACGGTGACTTTGAGTGCCACTAATACTACCCGCACTACTACCCGCACTAGGACCTACTCTACCACTACTACTAAGAATATTATTACTACTACTAGGACTACTGCTACGATTGCTATTAGTACTGCTCCCGTTCACGTAAATGTGTTCACTGCCACTGAAATCACCCGGGGGAATATTGATCATCGTGTAGCCCGGCTTCAAGAGCCCACCCAGCCCTTCGGGCAGCGTGATAAGCGCCGTGCCCGAGATAATCGCCTCTCGCAGCTCGTCCGGCACCCCACTCAAGTCCACCACGACGTTCTGACTATCCCCCGTCACTATCATCACTTTAGTCCCGCCTGGCCCGTCCCCCGCCTCCTCCTCCCCGCCACTCTCACTCGGGGACTCTGTCAGGGCCTTCCGCCCCGTCGTCTTCGGACTCGCCTCCACCGAACTGGATTCCGTCGAACTCGAACTGCTCTCGCTCCGTGCATTGTGTACTGTTGCTGTCGTGGACATCAGGAGACGCGACTCTCCGTCTTTCCCTTTGTCGATCTCCAGTCTCACTTCTTTGGGACTCTGAACAACGACACATCATATTACGTCACTTGGATCATATGTACCTCAACTCATGGGATTTGGAGGATTTAACTTTGGAATGGAATGTGGAGGTTAAGATTACCCTATCCGTTGAATTTCCTGAGTCAGAATCTTCGCTAAGTCTTGAAGACCCTGGTAAGGCATCATAAATAGGAACCTAGAAGGCACAAACTAAAATCAGATGGAGGTCTTAAGAGCATTTACATAAGTGGCACACAAGACACGACAACATTTTCCTTGGTCTCTAGATCTGAAACAAGGTTTTGTCTGTCTTGGATGAAAGATCGTGTCATAAATTCCGGAGAGAATGACGGCTTCCTTCACGAATTTCGAATTTCAATCACTTCAATGAAACAAGAGCGGAAAGGGTCGAAACGTGATTGTCAAGAGTCAGTAGCGTGAAGTGAAACAAGCAAAGGTGAAAGGCTAATTGCAATTTCATTATTTTACTTAATGCTACTTAATCTTGTTGAGGTGAACCGAGTCGACACTCTTAAAATCAAATCATTCATGCGCAATCAAATTCCTCCCTCTATCATTAAACCTAACCTAACCTGCTAAAAATATTTCCTTCTGCATAGCTCACCTTACTGTATGCTGAGGGTGCTAATTGATCCATTCTATCATGGTTCCCTCAAGCACAAACGAATGTTCTCAAAAGTACCTGTCTCCTATGTCTACTATAAGTACAAGCACTAGGATATTCTATGCAATGAAACCATACCTATATAGAGAAGATAATTAAGAAATGAGTTGACTAAAGTAAGGATAGAGATAATGAAGGATTAAGGATATAAAAGTGCAGTGCAAGTGAGTGTTACCCGATCCGGAGTCGGAGGTCCGCCGTCAGAAGCCCCGGAAGAAGCTCCAGAGGACACTTCGGAAGGGTCGCTAAGTCTCCGGTAGAAGTGGTCATAGTCGTGATACTCATACTGGTAAAAGTAATCGTGTGGGGAGTTAATATTCATTTTGCTCTTACTCGAAGCAGTCTTAGTGGGACTCACTTGGGATTTCATGGGGAACTGCGGAGATTAGAGACACAGAGAAGCAATTGAGAGTGTGAGCAAAGAACGGACCCAAACCAAGTGAAAATAAACTAATTATAGAAAGTGCCGAGTATGTGATGTGCTCGAGTAGCAGTGTAGCAAGTATTTACAGTGTACTAAGTAATTACGTAAGTGAAGAGGTAGGTAACTAATCAAATGAGGAAAATGAACTAACTGCTCAAGTACTAACTGACATTGTTGGACTACTGGACTACACTAGTGATTTGGTAAGCAATGTTTATGTGTAGAAATTAAATTGCACTTATTGTGAACTGAAAGTGTCTTCCGGGTGAGCATGACTCTCACTTTCGGAAAGTGTCAATTCAGCCAGATCTTTCAATCAAAGAGAAGAAACGACGCACTGATTGCAATAAAATATTAGAAATCGCGGAACGATGAGACTTATCGTTTCTCTGACCTATTACACCACATTTCTGCAGTTTCACATAAAATGGGATTTTATGAGCTAGAAACTTGAATTTGATGTAAGAGGAGAGTGATGGATATAATTGCCTGCACGAATGGCTAGAGCACAACCACCACTGTGGCAAATATTCGAGAAACAGGTTGCTCGGCTAGGTCTGTGTGTGTTGTGTGCTGACTGTCTGTCGTTCGTGGTGTGAGTGTGAAGCAATAGGAATGGGAAGAGAATAGACTCGCGTGTGCACAGCTACCTGTTGCGAGTTGGACTGGAAGTTGTGGCTGCGAATGTGATCTTGCCCTTCAGGTGCATGAGGCTGTTGGAGCTGCAGATGTTGGTTGTTGGCACTCGCATTCGCCTTGACATACACTTGCTGCACCCTCACCAACTCCCAGGGCTCCTTCTTCTTCTGGGCTCGGAAATCGCTCTCCACTGCCAAGTTGTATGCCAGGTGGGCATGCGACGGATGCTGGAACCCCTCCACCCGCTCCCCACCCTCCGCCAACCGGGAGTACGACGACAAAATCGGGTTGTTCCGAAAGTCCTCTCCGTGATTCACATTTGGGGCCTGTTGTTGTTGCTGGTAATGACGGCCTCGACTCGACAGCAGCAAATCCCGAACCAAACCTGCAAAAACGTCAATTTTAGTGTTCAGATGGAATCTTAAGTGCTACTCATTCTACTCTTAATGTCTTTCTAAATGCTAACTAATTCCATGGAACTCACACATTCAAGAAGAGATCCCTCATAGTCATTATCTCAAGTTTTAAGCGAACAAAACACGAAAGTTAGGAATATAAAGAACCACCATAGGATGTTATACAATAATGAATATCCAAATGACATTATTTAACATTGTTCCTGTCACACGACAGACGGACGTCATAAAAAACGAGAATCCACAGCTACTACTATTTACCCTGTGACTCTGTTTGTTTGATGTAAACATACGACATACAAGAACTGCCAAATAATGCATTTTTTATGCAGTTAACCTGCCTAACCTCACAAAAGATTCATCTATCTTAACTTTACCTTTTGTTGACACTACTCCACCAAATAGAGAAGAAGACTCATCGTCTTAATCATCCGTACACTATAAGCACAATAAAATATTTGTCACTCTTGATGTCGCTTAGTTTGTGTACGTAAAGGAGAGTCCCAATAAAAAATAGTTTTCTTGACGGACATCCTACGTACAATGTTCGTCGTTGTCTTACTAGTTGCGACTCAGCCTAGTCTGCTATCCTTCGCATTTCACGCAATTTACGTATTTGTGCAATTAAATACAAATAGTTATACTCAGGTAGATACAAACGTAGAGAAGAGTCGAAAATTGATGAATGCAAATGAGGGGAGCATGGCTGTATATCAACACTCATCCTTATCTACTGAGAATCATCAACAGAGTAAGCAAGAGAGAGTAATCATCATTCCAAATCATGACCAGTGTCTTTTTTCCCTAAATCACCTTATGCATTGTTTGTCATGTCGTCGTGAGTGTCATTTACCTACACATGTTGTGTACATGCGGATAGCTACAGTATATCCTCAGAAGACTTCATCTGACCAAGTCCACTATCGAGACTCATACTACAATGTGCTCGTACTTCACCTAGGCATCTACCTAATCGACGTAATGCAATACCCTCAGTATTTACCATGTTGTAGTGGATTCCTATTACTTAACCTACACCTCAATTCATAATGAGCCGCACCCAATAAGAAAATAACCTCACGACCACGAAGGAATAGCAAAGAACGAGCATCTCATAACATAATATCCTAAATCATCCCAATGAATCGAAGCCAATGTCTTCTATCTTGTTTTCCATCGATTGTGATGCGGTAAAAAAGCATCGTATCCGCTACTTATGTTACTTCACTCTCAGACAATTCAGTCTTTGTACTGCACACACAAAAGTCACTTTAATATTATTCAGCTACATTATTCGACCGCCCCTGGCATAATAACTTGCGAACTCAGCACTTCATTGCCTGTAATACCAATCTAATAAGGAGCAAATCAATGCATTTAGAGTTGACTACTTACTTTTTTGAATCGATGTTGTCGAGGTGGACTGAGCAAAACTAATAGTAACATCATCTCAGCATTCAATGCCTTCAATTATCAATTTTTTGTTGGTTGTCAGTTTCGTCTGCCTTAACTATATTTGCTGTAAAGACTTATTCTTGCCCTCCTCACAGCCTGCCAATAGTCAAACCATTTATTAACAATGTCAAGTATATGCTTGTTGGCTCTTCTCCACTTGGCCTGAACTGAACTGTCTTTAATTGACTTGACTTTTCATTCGATTTACTTATCAAGTTGAAGTTGAAGGTGTATACGACTATGTCCGCATTTTAATCAACTAGACAACAACTTTACTCAAATACTGACATGTTGACTCTCAGAGGTACTTTAGTCAGTGGACGAGTGCCTACCTTAAGTATTTTTTTATTATTTATAAAATAAATTTAGTACTGAGAAGAATTCATGGCTCTTGCTTGTCCTTTCTTCAGCAACCAATTCCTTAAGTTTTTCTGACTGGAACTGTCCAATATTTCAAACTTGGTTCAATGCTCACAAGAACAATTAATTTAATAGGCTCTTATCTTATCTGCGTTTACTTGAGGTGTCTCAACCTCAACTTGGCGCACGTAACAAAATACTTTTTGTGCTTGTGTGGCTATGAATGGATTTTCTTTATCAACAACTACGTAGGCTTAAACTTAATGACGTTAACTGATGTGCTGTATGTTTACTCTTTCTTAAGGTTGAATTAAATTTAAATTCCATTGTATTTCATTAAACTTACTTAGCAGAGATGATCGTTCCTCACAACAACCTGCTCGATTGCCAAACAACCAGAAATTCAAAGAAGCATCGCAGGAGACATAAGCCCATGTACATAACTCCAATCGGCAAGGATATTAAGGAGTACCATTTAATGTGGACAGCCAGGCAGGCCGAATCACACAATTAAACTAGGTACAACCAATTCAGATGAACTGCCACGTTTAATATCCTGTCTATGGCACCTGACAGGACTAGGACACAGAATTCCTTCTGCTCTATGTGCCTATGTCCTTTATTATTTATATCCCAAGAAATAATATCATGCTGTTTATTAGAATCTCCAATTAAATTGTTGGCTAATCCCATTAAATATCATTTTTTCTCAACTGTGGAAAGGAATTTATCACAGCCAATTTCACAGAAATGTTTAATTTAATTATGAACAGATCGTTCGTCATAGTTTGAGTTAAAATGTAGTATCAATGCAACAACTGTAGCAGAATGAATTGTGAAAAGCTGAGATAAGAATTGAGAACGGACGCGACAAATGTCAGTCAACTGACAAATTGACAACAACTGACATTTATAATGACTTAATGACGCTGTTCTAATATGGGAATATAAATAGTGTATTGTTTAATTAGTGCCGATGACACTTTTACATTCTGTTGTGACGGAATGAAAAAAGTGAAGTTTAAGTACACAAAGAGCAAGTAAATAGAGAAACATGCCTACGTAATTAAATGAGCAATTTGCAAAAGTGAAAATCATCACGTAACAATATATTAAGTTTAAATATGTATCTGTGTAATCTGTAACGATAATTATGAAATATCAGACAAGACAGGAATTCTCATGACATGAGTCTATGGTCTACAGACAGAGCTGAAAGTATGCAAAGTACATTGTAGTACATTGTAGTGTACAGGTGGAAACAACGACGACAGAACGGCACGATAAATACCGTTACGTGTACGTTTTACTCTCATCAGCCGAGCCTGATAATTATGTCAGTAGTACAATGCAGGCAGGAGTGCAAGGAGTTATGCACACGTTAAAACGTTCAGAGGATTTCGCTTTCAGTTCAGCCAGACGGAATGACAAAGACTGAAACAGGGATGCATAATGATGATACAGCTTTATCTTACGTATACTATTGTTACATACAACGATGCATTTACTACTACCTGTGATATGCAATACATAACAACTATATAACAGCAGAGAATAACTGGTAGATTGGTACTAATGGACGGAGAAGGTAACCAGCAACTACAGATACCACAGGTAGAGTGTGGATTACAATTACAGTGATAATAAATGATAATGTTGGGAAATTCTAAAACTGTTCATGGGATTTGTCAGTCAACTAAAACAAAACGAGTTGTTCAGTTAAGGGCACATGAATGGACTACCCAACCAACAGCAACATAACATAGCTCATCGTAGTACCTCTGTCTAGCTACACAAAACTACATAGCGAACACTAGTAGTAAGAGGTAAATAGCTTCGCTAAGACCAAGTAAAGTGTGCACACTTGCAACGTGGTAATGATGGCTGGTAATGAATTTTATATATGATTATGGCAAGAATGAGCAGGAGGATATCTATGATTAAATATAATCCCACATTACGTCTTTGCTGACATTGGTTTTTATGAGTTCCTACAAATCAACCTTAACCATAGTTGTGATGCCACTCTAGCACACGTTTTAATCATATGCTTATGAGCAGCGATCATGTAATGGACTTGGCTCGTTGTTTCTTTATTCCTTACCTATCACTATAGCATAGACAATAGACAACTCTATCCTCTTCAGACTAATAATACTTTAATAAACGCTACCTACCTAAAAATTAACCCCAAGATTAAAAATCACCTTAAGTACATTTATGTGTAAATATAGCATTAGTCAGTGTGGTACAAAATATCACGAACGTACGCGAGGGGAAGCTCAAACATTATCTGCATACCTAATTCTGAATCAGTCTCGCAAAGCAGTTTTTCAATAGAACAACTCAGCCATAATAACTATAATTATTGTAGTTCTTGTACCTAGGTATATTCCTAGTGCATTTGAGTCTTAATTCTATACTTTTTGAATAAAGTGCTATAAAATCAACGAAATCATCCTAATTGATCACCACAAAAACGAAACTTTTTTCAATTAGGTACTCTAAAAATACCTAGATTTGTGAAATAAGAAATAATATGACATTATTAAAGTGTAATCTATTATTCTGTAAAGTAATCACTAAGTCGATAGGTATACCTATTATATTTTTGTATGATTCGCCATTGTAACTTATAGAGAATTTTAAATGTTAGGCAAGATTCTTCATATGTTGTGTTAATTTCTATTAAGGTCCTCTACAATGCAGCACAATCCATTTATTATGCTTTTGGAATATGATTGTTAATTACTTGAAATGAGATCGAGTCTGACAACAAAGATTTTATGTTTCAACTGAAAATAATTCAGTACGCAACCCTAAAATACAAAAAGATTTGACACAATACAAACTTGAGCTTTTCGCGAACGCTCAGACACTTAAAATTAGTAGATTACCTTCTTAACTATCTACGATTGAATTAATTAAGCAGCAAAACCCAAATCTATCGAAAGTAAGTTCCTTAACGGAGAATACAAGTACTAAATAGTTAGTCAACTTAGCAATTAACTTAAAATACTAATGAACTTAGGTAAAATTGAATTACAGAAAATATACGTATATTATGAATTAGTACACTTACACTAGAGCTGTTACAGAATTCGTGACGAATTAACTGAGAGTCTCAGTAGGGGGACCTTGTCCGCCAGCAGTGAATAGCACAAAAGACAAATAAGACTATAGGAGTCGAGGTTGCGGATTCTCTTTAAGACCTCGGACTCCTTGTTGAACTTTAATTAAAAATTACTTTGCGTAACTACATCTAACAGTTTCTCAAGTCATATTATTAACATTTACCTAATAAGCAATTAGTAGATAATGTAAACTAAGTTCCTTCCCTTTAACTTGACCGCTAAACACTTTACATCTAAATCGTAATTAAAAACACTGCTCCAGAAATCCATACATTCCATTCAGATTATTAACGCGAGAAATATTAAATATGCCCGAACCACAGTCGTTATACTAATCATCCAAATCTAGTACAAATAGTAATAGTCTCGTCTATGCTCTTATTTCCGGATAAAAGTAGCAATTACCGAGTACCGAGTAAAGTAACTAACCAAACTATTAGTATAACTAACTAACCAATGCATGAAACTGATATTTAAGGTGTTTACTAGTCATTA
>JABASH010001721.1:0-24121 GCA_019776445.1 Tomocerus maximus | reverse complement strand
AGGAAATGGCATGGTAGTAGTTTACGGCGTTTACGGCATTTACGGCATGCCGTAAACTATTTTTGTGCCGCATTTACGGCATTTACGGCATGCGGCATTTACGGCACACTCGATACTCTGCTTGGAAGGTTCATTTGGATTGCCACGTAACACAATTCTTTGCATATCCTCGTACAGGGTACAGGTAAGCGATCCAATATCGTCCACTAACAAAAAAATATTATGCCAAACCCTAAAATGGAAAATCCCTAGGATAACACTCCGATGAACTGCTTGCAACTTGTACGGCCTTGTGTCCATTTTTTGGGTTTTACGTTGATAATTTTAACGATATAACATTATTTTATCTATCCTACATTCTAGACCCAAAATGTAGATATCGTTAAAGCACTTGTGCTTGCAAATAAAAGGAACTTCATCGCGACTATTCCGCATCATTGTTACGACTTACGACTACTTGCACAATATATTATTTTGTACATTTTAATATCTACAAAAATGTTTTCATTACTTATAATTGTCACACAATTTTTGTTCCTATGTCCTATCTCTGGAAAATCAATTCCTACTGCAGAATTGCGCAATTTAGATTTGTTTTCGATACAAAACGGTAAAGAATTCCCAAAATTAATAATTTGTACTTTTTTATTAATTTCATTTTTAAGGGTCGTATGAAGTCACTTTATGTGTAGGTATGAAGTTAACTACAGAATATTTTACTTGTTGGCATAATAATTTCATTTTAAATGTCCCAGTTCGTTTTATTCATTAATGTTTATCGATTGAAAGCTAGAAATAGAAACCAATATATTTAGTTTGCCAAACCTCTGTGTATAGTGTACCTTTATATTACCTTCAAATTTCTTCATTGATGTTTGCTTCAGAGGTTGGCAGATTTACAGAGGCGACTCGCACCCGAAAGACATTGCAACCGGCACTCGATTTCCATAGTTGGTGAACTCGACAAGCACATCTGCCCACTTGTCGTCCGCTTGTCGGGTGTACCATTTATGAAAATCGGGCGCCGGTTGCCATGTCTTTCGGGTCAGCCAAGTCGAGTTCTACCAGTCGCCTTTGTAAATCTGCCAACCTCTCAAGTAAACATCATTGAAGAAATGTAAAGGCAATAAATAGTGTATAAATTTATTCCAGTTTTTAAGCAATAAATGTCTATATTTTTGAGCGTAGAAGACCTTTGTGATGGCACAGCGAGAGCGACATGGTCTGACTTTCTGAGAAGACACATACGTGGCTTACCCCCGTTTCCTGTAACTGCTGTTCAGTGGAACAATTTGCTTAGAGAGCGTCTTGCAACTGATCCCGTATATTGTCAATACGGAAACAAAGCAATTAACTCATTTATTAGCGACGATGGACTGGCAGTTGCAGATGATTTGGCTAATTCGACCGATGCGGTTAGTTTATGACTATTATTTTTCCTTTATATAACTACAAAAACATTAATGAATTATTGACACTAAGATTACATCTTGTGTTTATTTTCTAATTTTCCTGAGCCGTTTTACACAATGTCATTTAAATTGTTTAAACCATACTATCAGTTATCAATAATGATAGCTTACATCAATACTATTAGTACTATTAGTACGATTCTTAATTTCTGTAGGCAATGAGAAGTTTGAATGATTTTCAACTTTTTATTTCAATGTGGCTTTGTATTAAACTTTGACTGCCTACCTGCCAAAGATGAGCCAAATAAATATCTTTCAAATACCAATGTATTTCGCATACCCCTACAAACACTAGGCAGTTAAATTTCGAAACATGAATACTACAAAGTATTAGTCATTTGCTTTCGACCACTTCGTCAAACGTTACCCAAAATCGTCAAAGTAAGTTTCAATTTTCCGATGATATAGACGAACAAATGTAGACACGAAAAAAAAACTTTTTATAGAGCACGCAAAATATAATTCCAAAATACGAAATTAATTAGGAAATGAAAGAATGTCATCAGAAATGAACATCCGTCTGACGACAAAATTAGATGGATAACTAAAACTGAACTACGCTCCCAATGTCATTCAGCTGCAATATGCTAATAGTGGGTTGAAGCGCAGGGTTGTTTTGTCGGCACAAAATTTTTGTTGTCTAAGATGAAATTAGTATTGTCCATGGAAGAAATTAATTTTTTGAATGGATAAAACTATTGTCCAATTTTGAATTAGATTTCTGTTGAAAAGGGGGTCACACTCGCAAACATTTGACATACTGCATAGCATGATTGGTATATTGGTATAGCTCTTAAAGGGTTATTGAAAATATAGTAAAAAAAGTAAAATTCTGGTTATTATTTTATCAGTAATGTACTAACAGATATCTACAATTTGCCAATAATTCTACAAGTAAACTGATTCCTCATAACCTCATAATGTAATGATAATTGTAATATCTCCAGATGTTGTAGAATCCCGGCAATTGTAACGACCTGCTGGGGAGAGTTTTGACCGTGTATAATATTAATAAATTAATAATATATTTCAGTTTGATGCCTTAAAAAACCTATATTGGAGCCAAAATCGTTACAATATCACTGTACTCAAACGCCAAGCTGGTGCACCTAATCCAAATTATAACGTTTATGCATGTCAAAGCAAATATTTCGTCGCTGCACGACCTGATAAGTTCCCCGTACACTTTCATGGACATAAAAGCGCCAAAACCAAACCACTAGATGACCAGAGTTTCAAAGATTGCACCACCGTCCTGTAATAACCTGCTGTTTTGTTAATGGCATATATCGTGTTATTCGTGTTGTGATTAAGCATACTATGGTATAATAAAAATGAATTTAATTGTTCTTTGCTGTTTAAAGTGTCTCAATTATTTATGGTTTACAAATGCTGTAATGGGTTCGGTATTTACGAAACGTAAAGTTATAAAACTTTTGCAAGAAAACTAACTTCTTTAGAATACCTATATGATCTAAGAGAACAAGGGCACTAGAAGCCTTTGGAGGGTCTGTGGGATGATTCCTTACTGTGGCAGTTATTTCAAAATAATGATTACTGATTGGGCCCAGTAAGATAATATAAGTCGAGTCGACTAAGGAAACAGTAGTTCCCCTAGAGTCAATTGCAACATTGGGATGGGGTCTCCATCGTGTCTCTTAATTGCTTCAAATCGTGTTATTATGGAAATCTGTACCATCTTGCATAAAGTTTTTGATAAAAGATTTTTTGGCATATTCTTTTTGGCATAACTTATTGGCATAAAATTTAATGAAAAAACAAAATTCAATTCAGTTTTCAGTCACATAATGAGTTATCTGGTATAATTTAAGTCATGAAAAGTTATAACTTATCCGCTAGAGTATAAATCCATTCTGAAAAGCTCATTTTCGAAGGATTTTTAACAATTTTTGTTAAAACACGGTCATACAGTATATTTTTTTTAAAGTTTTCTGTTTGGAAATTTGCCTAAAAACATCCTAGCTAGAGTATTCTCAGTCCTATTTTGTTCTCTTTGAAGCACATTAAGGAATTTCCACATCGTAGCAGTAGTAATAAACATTAACATCTCATTTGTTCCATCACCGTCATATCTGAGGTATCTTTTGCAACGTATTGTTAATTTTGAAGGGGCAGGGATTGATAAGGTTTTCTTTGCTGCTGGATCACAGAACAATTCTGGTGTAGCTTAGTGTGTGTGTAGTCTACCAATATATTTTTTAAGTAAATATTCAGGTGGTAACATGGCTTGTGTTTCAATATCTTGATCTTGATCCAGTCCATTACGCAGTATCTAGTACTAGAAAATGCTTATGCCAAAAAGCGTATGCCAAAAAGGGTACGAATTTTTTATGCCAATAAGGGAATTTTTATGCCAGTATGGGGGTCCGAAATTTTATGCCAAAAAGTGTATGCCAATTTGGGGCATTACCAACATTACCTGTATTAGAGAGTAGACTATTTTTTAAGCAGATCCCATCTTACTTAGCCATTAAATACATTAGCTACATTAAAGATACGAAGGTTAGCTGTTAGGTTATGAAGGTGAGTTGTTTAGTGCTCTGGAGGTTTGGATTCGATTCCAACAGAAAATTGGGTAGGTTGGTAGGAGTAGGAATGGGCTCTCTTGTGGTGTGGTAGGTAAATACATTCTGTTATTATTATTATTATGTACTGCCTAGCCTAGGTAAGTATGGAGTAAGGCTCCATTGCAGTTCCTCTGCTCTGATCTAATCTAAATAGTAGTACGCTTCGATATTATATAATACCTGATATATCGCATGAGTAATGGAAATGCCTATTTGCTTTGTGTTTGTGCACATCATACCAAAGACTAGGCTTGGTTATGCTACACTGACGACTGGCTCTCTGAACTCGTTTGGTTTTTATATCGATATACTGTGTTTGACTTGGCTATACATTGTAACGTCTATTCAGCACCGGTTATAGGTATACTCGTCTGGATTGGGTTGGTTGGGCTCACTAAGTAAGTTAGGTAAGGTGTATGTTTCAACTAAGATATTCTATGATGATGTCCGAGAGTGAAAACACTAACAATAAGTACAAAACATAGATTATTCTTAAGTATTACTTACAATGTACTACCACCTATAATATTATGTATATTGTTTTCCATTCCATTCTGACCAATCATTTGTTCTATTCATCCATGATATACCTACAAATAGGATGGCAGCATTATCATTATTATTATCATTATAGCAATAGCAACTAACAATAAGAGAGCTGAGAGAACATTCAACAAAATAAGGTTGGCAATTTAGAAAACGTAAAAAACTCATGCACAGGGTGACCACATTTGTGTCCACATCATCCCCACACACGTCATCAGTGAAACAATCCACACACCTATAGTTACACCTAAATGTACACATTTATTGGAATTTCTATTCTAAAGTACCTTAGCTACTACAATTCAAAAGTGTACTCATTTTTGCTAAAGTTGAACATACTGTGTAGAATATTGCGAATTACAATCTGCATTCATTTATACAAGAGTCTTATTGGATGAGTGCTAATTAACGTATGTTTTGTTAATTAAAATTTGAAATTATGTAGCGATAAGAAAGGGAAGGAGAGTGAGTACCCTGTACATTGTCAGGCTGTAATGACTGGACAATAGAACAGGCTGGAAAGATATACTGACAAGTGTGAGTAGGATTGCTTGCGAAGGAAAAAGAGAATCTGCCGGACGGCCAAGACACAAAAAAGGGAAACGTGTCTGGAATACAATTGGCTTCATTTCTAATGGGCGTTCCTGTTGTTCCGATGGCTTTTTCGATGTTCCAACTCAAACTGTGTCTGTATAAGACAATCTTATAAATGTATTTTATGTTATGTTAGATTATGTATTTCCGAAATAAGACTGCAATGCAATGTCCATATATCTATAGTGTGTGTGCTTCTTAGCCTGGAGGAGCAAATGTCTTGTCTTGACTTGCCTAAACAAAGTATTATGTGGAAAAGTAGTTTCCTATCCCATCCATGCTACGGAGATTGCATTCAGCTCACTCACTGACCATTTTCCTCCTCCATTCTCAACTTTTATCAACATTACAATCATTCTAAGCAACATCATGACTTGCCACCCGTACTTGTGAATCTACTCTGTATAAATCATTCTAATCCTTCTCCTTCTACTGCATTCAATTCACTCACAATGCAGAAACTGTTTCTATTATCTTTTTTATCATTCATTGAGATTCCATCTGCGCCATATCAATAGTTTCGCCTTCCATTTGCTCTACACTAATTAAGAAACCTATATCACCTTTCTAAGCTCAAAATCATGGATTAAAGTAAAACATGAACCCTCCGCACAGGCGCTCAATTTCTGCCAGTATAAATAACTAACTATCTGTACGGACTGAACAAACGGATTAACATCTTTCGCCAAAGTGTATACAAGACATATAAATAAATGACTTACAAAAGAATGCTATATGGCCATGCTACTACATCAGGTAGAACTACAGATTGCAATTTTCGCAGGGAAATCAAGTCGAATTTCTATTAAATTTTTTCTGGCTATGCTGCAAAGTTGAATGTTACGGTTACGACACAACAGGAAATAAACAAACGAGGGAAAGTGAGAGATTTTGGAATTAAATAATAAAAACAATTGCTCTGCATTCGTCTGCCTGTGAGAAATGTGTCTCAGGTGAGCTATCGACCTCGAGAAAATATGAGTGAAAAATTGCCCGCTTAGGTATTATAAAAAGAAATGTTGCTACATACATTTGAATGGGGCACGTGTGTCTACTTCTGCTACGTGGAGGATGAATATGTCAATGTACCTCCGTCTATCTTGTCTCTCCAGACCTCCTCACTTTCTTCATTTCATCACCCCATCATTTTAAAGAATAAACAACCATTCCCTTTTGCTTGGCTAATCAAAATACATTCCTACGCTTTTATCATTCTAAGACTTCTGCAAATTACTATTCATTTTTAACCTCTGGATTTTAAAATTACTATTTATCAATATGGAATTTTAATTTTGAATTTACACATCAAATCATCCTCAAAAAATCCCAAAAATCTCGTTGAAATCTCTGTAATTCATGCTTATTGCGTCCCAAAATAAATTAATTGAATCTAGAATAAAATTTTAATATTCATTACAGATTTCACACCAAAATTTTCCTATAGTACATAATATTAATATAGAAATGGGGAGACAGACGAAATATTATAGCCAGCCCCTGTCAACTCAATTAGAGCCTGTGAATCACCCTCACTCCTAATGCATTAGGCCACCTACATAATATTCATGTGTTTGTGCGCATTGTATATCATTGCATGATATAAAGTGCCTGGGTGAACACGAACTGTATTTATTGCAAGATCTGTGATTAGTACTCACGACCAGTCACACAACAGCAGCATCACACTATTTACTCTGCTTTGGTAGTATATAAATGGTATAGAAAGGGATTTTTAGACCCTTATGGTTGATGTAGACATGGCACCATGACTTGCCGTTGTAGTAAAATCGGATCGGAGAGATGCACCCATTGCATCAGCATGGAAATGGGATGTTTGCATGTACTGCACTACTGACAGGACAAGTTGGTTGGGAACAGGGGTAGAAATCTGAATGGGGATACTGTGTATTGCACATGCTAAGTTTATTATAGTATATTGACTAAAGCTTTTACACTAAGCTGTATAGCTGAAGTATTACTAGTGAGTTGTGTCATATATTTATAATGGTAGATTTAGGTATATATTGAAACAGCAAGGATGAATTTGGTCTAATATCGATTGTGAGTAGGGTATGATATCGATCGGGTGTACTATGAAGATGCTTTGGCTAATATGCTGCTTAGTAGTAACAGTTTTTATTTGAATCGTGTCTCTTGGCAATCCTATAAGTTAAATTGTGTAATGACATGGATTTGTGTCTGAAAGTACCCACCTGGGTTCCAATTAGTAGAGAGAAACTCACTACGCTGGTAGTCACAAAAATATTGTCCTACTAAATTGAAGGAAATATCTAAGTTTGAACAGGAAGGATGCACGATTAACAAGATAGATTTCTTAATACATGTATTAATTAAGGAACTAAGTATGAGCATGACATTGGTGTAATTTGGTGTAATCTATGTAGGTAATTGGGTATATTCCTACAAAAGTGTCTGTCGAATTCTTATCAATGGTATAAAAAGGAGAATGCTGACTCAATTTGAGTTTACCAGTGAAACTCGAACAATTTGGCCTCGAATGAATGTAATTCCAGGACATTCCTTCACGCTAGTATAGATACATATATATAGGCATAAGAGTTAAAAAGCCTTACCTTTTGTCTAAAATAAGGTAAATGTGAAGCATGTATCTCTGGATTGTTACGGGACTGGACTATTTGTTTGAAAGACAGATGACAAAGAAGAAGCAGCGTCCTAAATCAAATCAATGCAATCCCATCAACAGGAAACTTTGACAATTACCCAAGGAGTTACAGTTATTTTACAACCCTTTGGGCTTTTCTGGTTCAGAGTAGGGTTGTAATGCTCTGTCCTGTAAAAGTTTGTCTCATGCAGTATAATAGTTATAAGTTACCAAATGTCCAACACAGTGTTGGCTGCAAGTGTGCAAGCTGAAGTTATTCAAGGTAGAAAGAAATCGAAAGGGTTTTTATTATCTTGATCCCAGAACAGAAGCACATTTCCTTTCTCAAGCAACCAAAGCCAACTCACCATTATGAAATGGTAAATAAGTAGAGAATGGGATTAGTAGTAAAGTAAGGTTAATTTTATAAGTTAGACGTACCTTTGGAAGTTGAATTCAAGCGACAGAGCCAAAGAGTGATTATTATAGTAGAAGCAGAACATTTGTTGATAGATACTAGATAAGTAGGTGAAAAGCCAAGCTGTTTTCTTTCTCTTAACTATCTCTTAGATGCTCTTTTTCTTTCTTCTCTCCGATGATGACGTGCGAGGAGTCTTTGCCATGTCTTCGGATGACGAGGATTGGTTTTCCAAGATGTAGTTCTGTGGGTGATTCTGAATAATTAGTTTTAAAATAAGAAAAGCACAGAGTTATGTTAGTAGAAGAGATTTGAAGAATAAAAATTGTTTTCCAGTTGAAGAATAACTTACCATGCAGAGAGTTAGTAGTTAGGTAGATGAGAACAAGTTATAGACTCCAGACCAGACCGGGCTCTGTAAGTAAAGTAAACTAAGCCGAACGAGTAAGCAAAGTCAGAGGAGAGGAAAAGCAAGCCACGCCAGTTCACCAACTCAGTACAACAGTACACTACGTAGTAGTAAATAGAGTAAAGTAAGTCTATCGAATTCAGTTGGGTTCACTTCACATTCAGTTAACTGAGAGAGTTGAAAGTTTTCTCTATCCACTATAGGAAAAGAGGGAAACAAAGGAAAATCATGCACTAACAGACTGAATGCAGAAAACGGAGTGGAAAACGACAACTGCATAATATAGAGAGAACAAAGGCAGGCTTATAGCGTGTATCGCAGTCCACGTATTTTCGCTATGCTTTGTTTGGTAAGCCTTACTTGGATGCTAATTCCTTCCTTCCTTCCCGTTTTCCAGCGCTCTTTCCATTCGGGGAATGGAAATTCCAGTTAGACGCATGCCCGCCCCGGGTCCGTGCCTTTATCGAACGATAGTGTACTGTATAAAACCCACCATCATACACTCTTTCAACTTCACTCCTCTAATATTAGCGTCGAATGGGATGTTGTTATGTCATGGGATACAGTACAATGCAAAATCCCGGCTCCTTTCCCTTTTACGAGTTTTCAATCCATTTTATCATGTAAGCCAAATGGCCGAATTCTTCTGCCCATTGGCCCGACAAAAGTGCTTTTCTCCAAAATAGAAATTCTTGGCATAACCCATCTAGTCAACTCCTTGTCGTTCCCATTCTTTAGTCCATCTACTCCATTATGGGCTAATATTCACGGAAAATCGGAGGAATGCTAGGGAAAATGAATTAAGGTAGAAAGCAGGAAAAGGAAGGAATTTCCTCCGACTCTTGATTTGGGTTTGCTTTTACCGTGTTTAGAATGGAATTTCTGGATTGTGACTCTATAGTTTGGATATAGTTTCCACTGGACAAATGACCGGCCCTATTTTCAGAGTATATTTTAGCACTTTTTAAATAAATCCTAGTAGAATGAGATTTTGTTGTTTCTACTATACTCTACGGTAGTATTGCCCATGTGTGGTGGTAGGATGCTAGGAGGGCCTAAAGAAAATTACTGCACAAGTAAATCCAGGTCTTGTGTGTAGTGTCTATTTTGTAAGGTAGCCAGAGTGTTGGGAAGAATAAGTGTACAGAGTCTGACTACATCCATCCGAAAAGTTTTTAATTAAAGAGACTTGGGGTCATAATGGCAGCCTAGGGTGGGACATTACAGGTAATTTATTGAATCCATTTAGACTTATCGCACAGGCAGGAGGATTAGAAAAGTCGTTGGGAACTGTGTGAGTTGAGGAACTTGAGCTCTAATGTCATGCTATCAAGGTTTATATGTACAGAGTGAGCGAGTTGAAGTGGAGCTACTCTCCTGCAATACAAACAATGTCAGAGGAATACAACCCGAGTCGAGAGGAGTGTGTTTGGAGTGCGGAGGAAGGAGACGATGATGATACACACTAGGAGAGGAATAATGTTCTCTATGTATAGACACACAGAGTTTGGAACTATTATGCAGGATAGTAAGTATATTAGAGAGACTAGTAGTTTCGAGATCCGTCACGTCAGGGAGGATGTGATGCACCTTTTCTTGGTAAAAGTAGATAGAACAGGGTATAATGGCTGTAATGTAATATAATGTAATGTACTTAAGTAATGTAATTTAGAATGGAGGATGCAGAATGGAGAATTTCTAGTCAGACCGAGGAGATAGCCAAGTCTATGCGTGCCCAGCTTTGTACGATACGCTACGTACCTACTTTATTGTTATAAGCACAGAAGCTTTACTCTACTATCTCAACTCTACATTGCATTTTCTATGTGTTATGCTTTTCGCTCAGACTATTTCATAATACCTAATGCCATTCTTACTTTTCTGCTCTACTACTGACACGACTCAAAATGTGGGCACTCCGCACTACAATACAAAATGTGATATTATATCCGATTACTTACTTGCACTACCTACTACTACAATCTCTATCAACAGTATCAACCTATAGTGGCAGTGTGCACTAAATAAATATGAGTTCCTTTGCAGAGTCTTCTATGCCAGAGCATAATATCAGTATGTTATGCATAGTACCTTGCTCAATATAAGTTTCTGCTGCGTTTGATCAAGATTCTAGATAGATAGATATTGCCTGTGGAAGGCTATTAGGCTCCATGCCTCCTCTGTGAGATTCTGTAGGGGGCTAATATACATAAATAAAGATGGGCTTTAATATTAAATAGTTCCTGCAGTATATTAGAAACTAGGTAGCCGACTCGTCCTTAATCTAACACTACCATCCCACGTATACAGACCAAACTCCAGTTTCCAACAGTCTTATCTCTATTGCTCTTAATGACATATCTGTGCAAGTCAAGTGTATTACGCCTTACGTTTACCAAAATCCTTCTCACCACCTAACAGTTTAGATCTTACTTTTAAATCAGAATTTATTCATTTAATTACATTAGCAGAAACAAAACATTTCCATCTACTAATGTTAAGTATGTTAAAATCAAAACCATTTTCTTCGAGTTAGCGGAACAATCATTTTACACGTTCAAAGAAAATGAAAAATACAAAAACGAAATTGTAATTTCCAAAAACTGAAGGTTGATTCAATTAAAGTCAGGATGTAGGAGTCATCATGCAAATAAAAGTGAAATAAAAGAGTTTGTATTTATTATACTGTTTTTTTGGGTTATAATTTCTAAAAGCATTTCTGTATCTGTTTGTTAGTTGCGTAATAAAATGTAGGTAGTAGAGATAGTTAAGGATGAAGACAGGATCAAGCTACACGTCTAAGCTTTTGACAAGAGCATCTAGTTGAAATCTCACATGTCGCATCAGAGTATAACAATATGTGACAGTTGACAAAAGAATTCAAGTTGAATGTTGTTTCGTTTAGTGAGGGTAGGCGTTCTGGCATTTTCTTATGCTACCATTTTAATTCGAAATTATGCAGGGTTATAGGCAGTAGAGTTCTGTTGTATAGTTCTCTATTGTAGAGTCCTAATAAAAGTCTAAGAAATACATTCCATTACTGCATAGAGTGCTCATGTCTAATGTGTCCGGAGAATCCAAGTACATCATACTAAGATGCATATACATTTCCTTGAAATATTTGGTAATGCAAAGTAAATGTAAACCAGAAAGGACTGACACAGAAAAGGTCTGAATTGAAGATTTTAGAAAGAGATGTGATTCGACTGCACATGAAGGAGGATGAGAGTAAGAGTCACATAAAAAACATCCTCTCGCATATCCAGCGTTTCATTTCTCATTGAAATTAGCATTCTACGCCGAGCCGACAGTCACACATGGACATTTGACAGCCCAAATAAAAGATATAATTTAATTATAAAAAGCGGTTGAGCTCGAAATAAAGTTGGATAATGAGGCGAATAAGTTGACGCACGAGTTTAACGAGATTGGGACATCAAACGGATGTCAACGTATAAATGAGATTTGTAATAATTCAAGGGCTCATGAAACAAGCTGCAATGTACATCTCCACTTACTTCTTCGAGACAGAGATACAGGTTACCACATTCTGCTCTCTATCATGCATCTTTCTATCCTCCATAAATATATTGTCACATTGCCGTCGTTTTCATATTACCGTATAGGTGAGCAGAGATAACCACACATTTCATTCGTGCTATGCAACATTTCACTGTACTAAAGATGTCTTCACAGATATACAACACTTGCTTCTATCTCTACGTGTGGAAAGCCACCTATGACATTTATATACATGTAAGACCCATCTAATCGTCTTTTTACTTATCTACTCAAATACCTAAACTACATTTTTATTTTATGAATTTATTGCATGTGTATTTAGTTTAGTAGCTTACCACTAGCAGTAAACTGTTACTTATCATGTATCTATACCCACTTTTTCCATTGTGTTTAATTTATAGTAGAATGGAGTAGAATATACCTTTTCCCTCAATTGACTTTTGACTTAATTATGATTGACTTGTCCCCTACTATCTTAAATTTAACAATTTCTTATTATTACTTATTTTATCCTGCAGATCCTGTAGGGAAATAATATCTACTTTATAAATAGGAAAATTAAATTCAGATTGTGAACACGTGCGTGTGCCTGTTTAATAGTTGTTTGGTATCGTATGTAATCTTCGTAAAGGTAGAATTTTGAAAAAATGTAATTCAAAGAGGTCGTCGGATGCCAATAAGATGCAATAATCCAATTAAGCCCAATAAAAACGTGCCACTAGGCACCTTTAAATTTACAAGGACCTATTTTTAATAAAAATATTAATTGAGGTATCTACAGATAGGTGAAACGAAGTCAGTTGTCTAGTAAAGATGTTTTGAATGCGAAATTCGTATTTTATGTATAGGTAGTGGTCGTGGGTAGTTATTTTGCAGGATCAGTGGCAAGCAGAGCTGTCATTAACGTCTTATGTATAACATACCTAGGTAGACATTTGCGTTATCGTAGATTTGCATTTATATGAAACATGACATCTTAATACATTTTCTCACCAGGTACCTGAATTATATGATTTTTATTTTGACCTAAAGCATGACTTGTCATCTACATTTTTCGATAGAGTCTTGTTAGTGGCAGATTTGACAAGCTAAAAAATGTTAAAGAAATGGGTTTTGTCTGTCAATCCAGACTTACGTAATTGTATATTTACTACTAGTTGGTGTAATCATGTATTTGTAAAATAAAATCTAAGTTGAGAGGTTGGGATTGGCAGAAGATATTTAGAATCAGGTGTTTTGAGGATTGTGTTGAATTAGAGTTGGAAATTAAGAAAAAGGAGATCGAAAGATGAAAACGGAGTGTTTGGAAGGCTGGGACGAGAAAGTCTTTTTAACCTTCAACCCAAGCAATTATACGGAGTTAATATGCGAAGCTCACTGTTAATGACTGGTAGATGCAGTATAGGAAACCTGCATAAAAGGTCGTCAAACAACTTACTCTCAAAAATATATTCAATGATCTATCTAATGACAAAATAAATGGCTTCACTTGACTAGATTCTGGCTGGCTAAAGACATTTGACCATACGTGTCTCATGCAAAGTAATATAATTAAATAGAATTACAATGTATTCAAGCAATCAACAATTTCCCCTCATCTAAATAAGTCAAGACAAGAGCTAAGACGAGAGTCGGATTGGAAGGAAACCAACCCATGTTGACTCTTTAAGTAAATAGACAGAGAGCCAAGACAAATCTATGATATTACGGAATGAAGAAACAGGAAGAGCGAGGTATGCATTGTCATTACCACACAATGTGAATACAGATAGAAAAACTACATTAGTTATGTCTAACGAGATTTCTGCATTCTAAATTCTAACCCAAGTACACATTATTAAGGCAACTAACATACCTACCCACCTTGTTACTGGTTAACGATAACTGCCGCAATCAACCGCCCACTTTTGTCCGAATGCTATGCAATGTGTGCATATAACTTGCTCCTGTCCATAAGGCTAAAAACAAGAGCTGTGCTGAAATGAATCGTTTATTACTCAGATTAGATGGAGACTAATCTCGTCGAAAAAACTGCAGATTAGATAGACTAGTCCTATTACTAGAATGGTTTTACTTAGCATTAAGTATTATAACTTGATAGTTTCGAGTTTTCTAGAGATATTCAAAGATATTCTTCAGAAAGGACGATTGTCTCCGTTGTGACTAGCAAAACAGGATTTTTCGAGCAATCACAATAATATATTATGTTGTCAAGATCATATTGTGTCATTACTTTTACTGTTCAACTACCGATTGATCGCATGACTACCTATTGAAAGGCACATTGGCAATTTGAGAAGCAACTTTAGCTAGTGTTAAATATTGACATTTTAGACACGTGCGAATTTTTTGTCTCCTCATTGTTCAGAGATTCGCAAATCTACTAGCAACTTGCTTCAATCATTTTCTGAGTTGTATAGTACAAATAAATTATCTTTGCATACTTAATAAACTTCTAATATCACAATACCAAACCCAAATGAGCCTGTTCATTGCATATACAAGGAGATTGATTTCCATTCTTGTTGCTTGTAAATATTTTTTGCATTGCAAATGTAGCCTCTATTATAAAAATACATTTTTCTACTCACTTTTCCAAGTTGTTAATATGCTGACGCTTTTATACGTATTAATATGCATAGGTAGTACAGGTACATTTTGGCAAACTTGAGATTAGCGACATTTACAAGGGATACACATTATACATAGCTATAAACAATATCTTTAGGTTTACATTACCTTTATATGGAAATCCGCAATAAAGCTAAATTGAAATGAGTAGTCAGAACAGAACATAAGTGAATTTTTATTACGTTACACTAGATGCACACTATAAGACACGAGAGGTAGGCTCTCTAAGAACAAATGACAAACAATTTTTCAGAACAAAAGGCCATTAGACACACCATCCGACAAGAATCAAACCATTTTAATGCACTTTTAATGTTTTCTGAATGACAAAAACAAAATAAACAATGCAACAAAGTGACAAAGGCTTTTTGCACTTGTCTTTTCATATGATAACGTAATGGCTTTGATATGAAATCTCTATCTCTTACTTACAGACACGTTATTCCAAATTATATTTTATAATTCTCTGATTCAATGTTTATACACGCACGTTTCCATTACCTGTCCTGACGCCTTTTCAACTCTGCCTACTACTTTGATTGAAGAATAATTTCTTGGAGCCCTAGTGTCCTATCCCACGCAAATTGTCAAACTAAAGTCGAGCATTTTCTATCGTGCCGTTGCAGTTGACATCCTTCCAGAACTTACTGGTGGTCCATTTCATGTCACCTAAAAGAAACAAATAAATGAAAAAAATGTTTAAAAAAATTGTAATAAAAATTTGTGTTCCCGACACCAAATATTTGGTTTTGGTCCATTTAAGTCAGAAGAAAGGAAACAAAGTTCCCTAACTACATTGAGCCACGTTCTTACGCAGAAGAATTCCATTGAAATGGGCAATCGGTTTTTACTCTCATTTTTTACTCAACTTTTCAAACTTATGTCTGTGTATACGATCAGGCATAAGAAATATTCAAGCATAATGTGAAATGGACCCAAGTAGGCGCATACTAATTCTGTATAAGTAAGAAGTATATAGGTCGAGCTCCTTTCCTTGGTCACCCAATCCTATTTGAGCTTTACATTTACAATCCGAGACAGAGTCACTTTTATATTCTTTTCCTAGGAACGGATATCAGTTGGGATAGGTTAAGCAGAGGATTCCTCGAAATCGGTGTATAAGTTGTAACTGTCCTACGGTGTACTTAGCAAAATGGGAAATGCTATAGATATTGGTTCGGCATAGTGACGTTATGGAGTGTAAACTTTCTGAAATCAGGCAAAGGTCGCTCATTTTACTTTCAGAAGTCATATACAGCACAAAGCGAAGGAAAAGTTGATAAGTAAGTAAAGTGCTAGTGAGTCTCTCCACGATTCCGTTGTGCTCTGTGCTGACGGTGTACTTTGTACTTTCGGCCTTCTTAACCCATTCAATGTTGTTTATGTGGCAAAAAATACTCAGTTTAGTGTTTTATTACTCAGTTTTTCCTAGTTGGAGTTTACTATACTTAACTGTGTGGTATATTCATTCAGAATACTACTATACTTGATGTTAACCACAGACCAATCGAATAAATAGGTTGATAAAGGACAACACTATAGAAAAGTTGAAACCCATAAAATTTTATGCACACACCGAAATAACGTGCAAAAATAATAAATTAACGTCCTATTGTAATTTGGACAGTGTAAGAATAGGAATTGAAGAAATCGTACCATTTGAGTTTAGAGTCAGCGTCAGGCATTATCCGCTATAATTTGAAGACAAGTATGTATGTAGCCGTTCCAGTCTGGTCGAGTTGTACAGTAAATAATAATGATAATGTGTTTTTCACACGCAATAAACTGATTGAGTCCGGAGCAGAGTCATTTCCATCCCCACAGTGGAATTCCAATCAAGCGAAAAGGACGAGGTTATCCAATTAATAGCATCCAAGTCCATTTGTAGGCTGATGCGGCTATTTGTTATCGCCAATCTGCAAAACGTGAAAGAAACCAATAACAATAACCACGGCCATAATGACATACAATTATTTCCCGTGTTGCTTAATGTTCTCTGTTATTTTAGTCGGGGCAGGAAGTCCTAGTCCACTGCCTCAGAACCAGCCCACCTAAGTTACGTGTTTTTCTAATGAAATATTAGTTTTACGTGCCCGTGGTATATATTGCTTTAAATTGGGGTCTAAATGAAGTTAGGGGAGTCCAATAGATGATTTTATAAATCGGTGGTAGTCATTATACCTGTACTTCCGCTTAATAAAGTGGAATTTCGGGTAGATGAAAAAATGGATTAACACCCCTCTAATCATCATTTATCACGAATTAATTTGATTTGCTCACGACCGGTAGGCATCTGTGAGTTGTGGCTACAGCGGAGGAAAATAAGTAGTAACTCATTAAGATCCTATTTCCAGATTGAACTATTTACTTATAAATTTACGTTTGCATGTGTACATAGTGCACTGCTCACTAATCGTGAGTTTCTTGTTTAGTGTGGCTACTTTATGACTTGCTTATGTATGTACACATTATAAGGACAGCCACATAAAAGAAATGGTTATGAGATACTTTACTTAAGAAAAACATTTTCATTCCTTTGAGAGTGCAGTTGTCGAGGAAAAGTTTTTCATTGTTTCAAATGACTCGCAGGGCCCTAGTCCCTATGTAACACAAGGACTACAGGGAAATGAGCATCATTAAATGAAATTTTGATGAAAATAGTTATATGTAACAGTTTGTGTAGTATTTGAGGAATTTGTTTCTAATGACTCGCAGGGCCCTAGTCCCTATGTAACACAAGGACTACAGGGAAATGAGCATCATTAAATGAAATTTTGATGAAAATAGTTATATGTAACAGTTTGTGTAGTATTTGAGGAATATGTATAGGAGTACGAGTAAGTTAACCGAAATGACTGAGACAGGACGAATGGAAGTAGAAGCGGATGACGGTAATGATAATGAGGCTGTGATGCCCGTTTGTTTAGTGCTCTCGTCTTCCAGCCAGTCTCGAATGAAACACCCATCTTTGCATAATCTAATCTTTGAAGTATATTTCATTTTCATTACATTATATTAAATTACAATGTAACGTCATTTAACATTCAAGTCGGATGGGCATGGGCAATTGAGTAAATGGCTATGGGAATGAATGGCTACGACTATGGTTGCCCATTTCAAGTTACTTCCAGGCTCAATGGGGGAAAAACTTGAGCCATTTCAATAAATTTCGGGGCCATTTTGCTCCCTCCATTCAACTTGCACTACCTATAGCCAAACTAATGGTCGACTCAGCTACAGACAAGTCCACCACAGATCCTTTCATATACTCACTTAATACTTATCCCATTCTCTCAATGGCTAAGCCCTTTCCTTATACATTCAGAGCATTACTACATACATACTCATTCCTGCACAACCCAACTTGTTTTAAGTAGCCTCTATTCAGTACCTACCTACGGATATGTCGATGGCACATTTATCTAATACACATATACCACTATCTCTCTATATCACATACTTCTACTGCATATTATATCTATACCAAGGTATTTTCAGTTAGTCAAGTCAGGTATAATTTTCTAGCCACACTGCCTACTTCTACATTGCATTACATTATTTTATATTGGACATATTGTGGAACTTACTGCGGAATAACCCAGCAAACCATTTCTAAAATACCTACACATTCTGAAAATGATGATGGAAGACATATTACACCGAATCCCTCCCCAATTTTACTTTTTACTATTCCACCTGCATTTACAGTCATTAACTTTAAAATCTTAAACTCATATTTTATTTGAATTAGTCTTATAGATGCTTATTAAGTTATTTTTTTCACTAAATTGAAGGTATTGTGAATTTTGAAAGTTAGTGCGGTCTTTCAATTTGTTACGTTGCGGCATTAGAACTCATTGTACTTCATTGACATTTTTATCAAAAGGAAGATGAGTATATTAAGTATAGTAGATGAGTATCTTGAAACAGTAAACATGTTATTTACACGCCATGAAGCTATAGGGATGCTCTCACTTATTGATCTCAAATGATAATTCAGTTAGTCTATTGGTCAACCAGTTATATGAATGTTTCTATATCGCCCAAACGTTATTAGAATGCTGTAGGCTATTTGTTCTCATGCATGAAGTTTTCATTGATAATATTGTTAGACGATATATTATCTGTAGGTATTAGGTATACATGTCGATTGAGATTGAACAGAAAGCCTTATCGTTGGCTTTCTATTGCAAAAGGTTTATTTATTCCTGAGTTTAATTCTTTATTGGTACGATCAGATAGGTAAAACACTGGGAAATCAAAATGGGTAGTAAATCATAATTAAAAAGAGAAGAATGTTTATTTATTACTTTACGGGTATGGCTTTCTCAAAGTAAACATGACTAAACTGAGATATTCAATAATAATAAATGGTGCGAGTAAAACAGGACAAGTTGTGTGCATTGTAAGACTTAAAGCTGCAAAATCACTGCGGAATAATTTCGTTAAAGATAACTGTATGCACATTGTTGTGATAGTACCTATTGCAATTCATAGAAAATATCCAAGAGTTTAGAATAAAAACTTTCCGTTATATTTCCTATATACCCAGAAACTTGGTTGAGAAAAATCTAACTGTGTAAATAATAGAAGAATGTTATTTGATGGTTCATATAGTAGAAACAGAAAGATTTACTTCTGCAGGAAACTAAAGCTACATTAGACGAATAACACGAATCTACTACAAAGCTCTATGAGAACAGAATAATGAATTTTATCTACAATCTGCTGTACTATAAATGTATCAGACAGGGTGCATTGGCCATAATATCAGTACAGTCTACTTTTACACTGCAGTTGTGGAAATACGCTAAAGCAATGAAAGTACGAAAAATTAAATAAACTTTTGCATTGAAACACTAAATACACATGCAGCCAGACAGGTACATATTGGCTATTGTATATCCTACACCTATGCAACTTTACGACATAGTCAGATGACCTTGCTACAAATTAATGCTTCTATTGTTGTTGTTCACGTTTTCTTTATGAGATTTTCGTGCTACGTTAATACAAAGTTGGTCTACTCTCAATCTGGGTTGGTCTGCAGTCAGCATGGTTTTATAATTGTTGGTCGATGGTGAATAATGATGTCTGAAATGATTATATAGCCAATATGCGGTGTTTAATAACAATAGTTACTACAAATAGAAACCACTCTTAAAATAATCATGCTAATTTACATAGCCAAGGCGAACACAATGGCAGATTATCTTTGCATAAAATACGCCATACTCTATGCGGTCTTATATTTTATGACGATAACTAAAAAGTGTCTGTATATGAACAAACATACTAATTTGTATTTAATAGTCAGCTAAACTCTACGTTGACTGAAACGGTATCACTGTCGCATTGCATTTATTATAAACAAAATCTTCGGACATATGTCTGATGTCAACAGTTAATATAAAGTTTAATGACTAATAAAAGACATAAGAAAGCCATTTGAAGCAGTTTTATTTCCACTACGTGTAGCAACATTGACTATCACTTAATCCCTCTCAACAGTTCTATATGCAACATACAGCCGTGTATCAAATACCTCTATTTATATGATACATATGTAAAGATATACTTATAGAGCATTCCTTAATGTCATACGAGGTAATTTTATGCACATGCACTTTTTCCTGCACTGCAGTACATTAACCACACCACATTGCTAATGCCGCTAAAATAATACCCAGCCTATCTCGAAACCTGATATAGTAATAATACAAACTGGTGTTCTAATAAAAACACTCAGCATCCACTTTAACATTTCTTTCTTTGTTCAGTTCACACGTTTTGCTCTGTTGTCAGTCTATTGTTTCACAGGCATACTTCAAATACTTCTATATTCAGAACATTCTAAATCACTCAAGGCAACTTTTTCAATGAAATTTAGCCCACCCAGCGAAATTATAAAAAGCAAATGAAGCATTAGGTTACTCTCTGCCATTAGGATTAGTCGGCATGCTTACACTAAGTACATACCAGGCAACGAAAAGAATTCCACGCAAACATTATGCATGCAGATGATTTTATTTGACTTTATTATAACATTGTAAATGAATAACTGCTTTCTTAGAATGTCCACACTCATTTCTGGAATTCAGACATAACTTCTCAATTTTGATGTCTGTGTCTTACTCTTAAGACTGTCTTATTAGAATGATCTACCTAAATAATAAACTCTAATTTTAAGTTCTATACATTCAACCAAAATAAGGAATTATTTAGGATCTACTTATACCATTTTATTATCAGTATACTCCTAAAAAGTACCTGTTTAATGTACAAACGTTTTCTTGTTTTTATGCACTTACTAATGAAGGGAAAAATAATGTACTTGTGTCAAAGAACTCAATAATGAACATTACGAGCTTGGTTAGAAAACTTTTAATTACGGAAGACATGGAAGCAAAGCCGCACTAGAATCACTGTCCGAATCCGCACTGGAATATTACTATGATCTTAGGAATGACCAATGCAATAGTTGTGTAAGGAAACTTTCACGTGCCGAGTTAAGACGTAGCTTTCTTAACACATGTATATTTAAATGTAATTAAATATTTTAACTTTAATTAATTTAGAACTTGCAAGTAATTTCAGATTTGATGAAATGCATATATACCACCAAGGGATCTGCATTGTTATGTATGTGTAGATATTTAATTACCAAATACTAAAGTACAATTGAGATTTTACTGACTAAATTAAATATTGTCCTTAATGACTGAATTTGTATTCTAGCATTATGTAAGCTACGCTAGTAAGGACATTGGAAGATGGTCTTTGCACACGGTTGATGATCCCGCGGTCTGTAAAGTTTATTTATCTGCCACCGGAAGTATGGAACTAATACTTTCTATTTGCCTGCCATTATGTATCAATGTATATTCGATATTCTTCATTGGTACCTGTAACTGGCACTATGCATACATTTTCATGTGTTTTAGTTTCTGAATTTGTGCGAGGTTGGTATGAAGTCACAAGGATTGAGTTAGAAGATTTTTACGAGTAAAAAACGAATAAGATTGTGTGAGTTAAAAAGTATGATTTGAAGAGATAAAGTAGCGAGTGAGTCTGAAGGAAAGATGAGTTGGGCGATTGGATGTGGCTGAACTTGTATTGCGGAGGATCTTCCAATTTGTAGGTAGTGGGCCTATCCATTAGTGTGTAGTAATGTTGTGTGCATGGCTGTAAGTGTGGTGTGTTGGATGGTAATAGTACTTCTTTATAGTCGTGATAATGGCCACTTTTGTATTTGCATGAGTAGAAGTTTAATTGTATTCATAATCTGTAGTTGTCTATTAATTAAGTCAAAATATTCTCATGATGTAAAACAGATTTTTGACACTTGTCTGCCTGGCACATAGTAGTCGTTGTAGATGCAACTGTGGCCTTCAACTGCTACATGGTCTAATGTGGTGTGGAGAACATCCTTATCTCTTGTCGTGTAGCATTGTGTGATTATAGAGTTGCCTTGCCTCAGATGGTAAGGTTTGCTTGAAAGAACGTAATGATTTACAAAGTTAATAATTTATCTCGCATTGCGCATTTTATCATGACATGACACATCAAACGGCATGATATATAGTGCTCGTTTATTATTCAACCCTACGCCTGATATGAGAATGCATAAGGAGAGACTACCAATTCCAGCTTGTTCTTTCTCTCATCTGGTGAAGAATGTCTTGGGAACTAATGTGGCTAGCTGTGTGTGGAACTACATTGTAGATTACTACATACAGACAGTCAGACATATATAACGTGGACTAACGTGTGTAACAATAGAATGACTACTACTGACTGATAGGAGTGAAGCGAGCAGAGAGTTAGTTACATTACATAAAGCAGTTACAGTGATAACATGTATTACTTAAGGTGAGTTAGAGAACACAAGACGGGAGTATCCAGCCTACGCAGATAATATGTACACTCGAACAGGGCTAGAAGCCATAACAATAATAATAATATTAAAATTCAAGAAGGAAATTGCCTTCAAACGTTCATGATTATGAATTTGAATGAACATTAACAAGGGGAGAGCCCATCCAATAGATTACTCCAATCGGTTTCATGTTCAATGTATTCTTCGCCTTCCAGCTACGTAGATGAGCACCATTGTTTGTCTCTTCCACTCACATACACATTGTGTCTATACATATATCTATACGCAACATATATATATACGCAACTTATAAGCATATGTAGGAATAACAGATAAAAAAGCTGTTATGTACAAGTACATACATAACAGAACACAAGAGAACCTGGAGACAAGACAGCCCAGCACACTCTACTCAACTACCTAAACAAAAGTACTCCCTCATATCAAATACATACATAACTTATTAATAGCTACGAAACATACTGCATACAATCCCAGTAAAGGTAAGACTGGATTTTGTCTCCTATTGAATATGCAATAATATGTCTGTGCATTGAATACATGCATAATGTACGTAGGAGTAGTTCTTTGCTTACTTATGGTGATAATCTTTTTTACTTTTAGTTAATACACCACGTACGTATTATAGGAATGTATATTATGATACTTGACTTGACATGACATGCCATGAAGGAGAAGAAGATGAGCAGGATCCCATCTTTGAATGGTTATTACCATGTACACGCATCTACTTATTTTCATTCTATGACTCCTCCAATCGCTGCGGCTGGTTTCCCTTTGCTTTCATTTCGTTGCACTCCCGAGTCAAGACTCAAAATTCAGCTCTGGTGTTGGTGTGCATTGCATTTTAAGATATTTGGGAGGGGATGAATAGGCAAGACAGACAGCCAAGACAGCCACAGAAGATTCACAGCCAACAGCCATGGAACCCAAACCAAACACACACACCAACCGCTACACCAGATATTTCTTAGGGAAAGTACAAATTAATATACCAAGTTTCCTTTAATTCTATTACCAATCCTTCCTCACAATTTTTATACAACCTACATATTATCATAGGCACTTAATTTTTCGCAAAAATTTAAATTAGGAGTCTGAAGACATGAAAATCTAACCCAAATGTATGTACTGGATTTAAATAAAATTGAATAAATTCACTAATGGGTTTCGTGACAGTTTAAATTCATAAGAAAAAACATTTGAGTTGAATTGATCATGCTTTTTGTACATGCATAACATATTGCATGGAAGTAGACCCAGTAGTATCTAATTTGTTTTAACTAACTAGAAACCCGGAATTTAATCTAGAAACACCTGAGCTGGGTAGCTCAGGTGAATAGTGTACTTGAAAAGGTAATTTCGTAATTCTGTGGAGTCCCCAGCATTTGTAGGCGCCTTGGCTGAAAATGATAATA